>JARQZK010003094.1:67500-85170 GCA_030704885.1 Cynegetis impunctata | reverse complement strand
TTTCATTATCAATAGAAAAACAGATATATAAAGTTAGCTCACCAACTTTTGAATTTGAAATTTCGAAAAACGACATCGTTTGCCGTACGTTTGCCGTTTCAAAGCCGTGAAAGAATTTCTTTTGCCGCGCTTGTTACAAGGTAGTGCGCTAACTTTACATAAAGTTAGCTCACCACCCTATATAAATATAAAAATTTTCAAATTCAAACGACGACATCGTTTGCCGTACGCTTGAAATAGCTACAGGGTGGTGAGCTAACTTTACAAAAGTCAAATCACCACCCTGTATAAATTTTGAAATTCGAACAACGGCATCGTTTGCCGTACGTTTGCGGTTTCATAGCCGTGAAAGAAGTTTTTTTGCCGCGCTTCATTTAAAATAGCTACAGGGTGGTGAGCTAACTTTACAAAAGTCAAATCACCACCCTGTATAGCGGTATGTTTGCCGTTTCAAAGCCGTGAAAGAAGTTTTTTTGCCGCGCTTCATTTAAAATAGCTACAGGGTGGTGAGCTAACTTCACAAAAGTCAGATCACCACCCTGTATAAAGTTTTAAATTCGAACAACGGCATCATTTGCCTTAAGTTAACCGTTTCAAAGCCGTGAAAGAATTTCTGTTGTCGCGCTTAAATAAGAATATCTACAGGGTGGTGAGTTTACTTCACATAAGGTTGGCTTACCACCCTATATATATATATATATATATATATATATATATATATATATATATAATATATATATATATATATATAATTATATATATATATATATATATATATATATATATATATATATATATATTATATATATATATATATATATATATATATATATATATACAGTGTGCCCAAGAAAGTTCCGGCAAGATTTTCAGTTACTTCCACTAGATGGAGCTGTTAGTTGAAGTTAATTTCGAAAAATGGCGCGACGCTCAACTTCTCTACAAATTTTTGTGCGCAAATCTGGAGTGACACTCTGAAACACTTCTTCTATATATGTTTTTAAGGTAAGGATGTCAGGTTTTTGACCATCTAAAGAGACTAAGTGTTTACAGTATCCCCAAACGGAAAAATCAGGAGGAGTAAGATCGCAGGATCTGGCGGGCCATTCTATGGGTCCTCTTCTACCGATCCAGGAATTTGGAAATATTGTATCTATAAACAGGTCTTGTTGAATATAATGTCTGGGGGGCATGTATTTTCCATGACTGGTATTATATTTTGTCTTAATAAATTTGAATAAACATCTCCATATATATTTTCTTCAACAAAAAAAGGAACGATTATTCCACCAGACCAAATTCTAATCCAGACATTAACTCCTGGCGACATAAATTCTTTTTCTAGCGAAACTTGTGGATTTTCGTCAACATAGTACACACAATTATGTCTATTAACCCGTCCGTTTAAGTGGAATTTAGCCTCATCACTCCAAGGAATCCTATCCAGTAAGTTATTGGGATTTTCCTCATCAGCCAGCATAGCTTGAAATATGTCAAAATTGTAGCCTTCTGTCAGGATCGTCTTCGTTTAAACGATGAACCATTCGTGAAATGTAACGTTTTAAACCTACTTTCTTGATCATTGCATTAATTGATCCTTTTGAAAAACCAAATGCACGAACTAATTCTCTTTGCGATGTTGTTTCATCTATCAGATAACTGTGCATTTGTGCGCAGTTTTCTGGATTAGTTACTGCCTTTGGCGCTCCACTTCGCTTATATTGGTTCGTCACTTCTCCATAAGTTTCAAACTTTTTCATAATGTCCAAAATTGATGATCGTTTAGGTGGTTCTCAATAGCTATCCTTTGCTCTACGCTTAAATTCATACTTATATTGAAATTAAAATATGACAAACAATGACAGTTCTAACAATCTAATTCAAAAACTCATTTCTTGTTTCTATGTAATTAACATAGAGCAGTGTTGCAAAATTTAATGCACATCCGAAACATAATCCTCTCTCGGCCTTCAGCGTAAAAGTTGCCGGAACTTTCTTGAGCACACTGTATATATATATATATATATATATATATATATATATATATATATATATATATATATATATATATATATATATATATATATATATATATATATATATATATATATATATAAAATATATATGTAAAATTTCGAAATTGCAGTCAGAATACTTATTCGGCTAGGTTAAAGAATACTCTTCGTCATGATAGAGCTTGCGGAAATGGTTAATTCTTTTTTCAAGACATCTATAATAAAAGAACCAGTTTGAGTTACACAGCATTTACAACCGTTCTCTGGGTATCTCCGACCATTTTGTATTGTAGTTTTCTACTCTGGCATGATAGAAATATGTTTGCTGGTTTCTTAAAATTAAGATTTTTTAATATTGAATTTGATGTTTCCTTATGTTGACAGTTTTTCAAAATTTTACCCATCAGCTTTTCCGTTTTTCATTTACGCTTTCAAAATTCACATAACTTCATGTTAGTAAGTATTTTTAGCCTGGTTGTAAATGCTGTATAACTGAGTTCAACAATTATTCTGACTGCAACCTCAAAATTTTATATATATATATATATATATATATATATATATATATATATATATACCTATATATATATATATATATATATATATATATATATATATATATATATATATATATATATATATATATATATATATATATATATATATATATATATATATATATATATATATATATATATATATATATATATATATATATATATATATATATATATATATATATATATATATATATTTATTCGAATTATTTTTGCTTGTGAACTATTTCTAATCTCTTGATAATTATTAGCAATAACAGGCTTGTTGAATCTTAAAAAACTCGATTTTATTAAAAAGTTGACGTTTCGCCACGACATTTGTGGCTTTATCAAAACTTTTGAAAAAATTGAAATTTCTTTGACATTTATTGAGTTGAAAAATTTGAATAGAAACATACTACTATGTTTCACTAAAATTTTTTCGGCTGTGGCCGTTCTTTGTTATTTTTTACGTGCTATTCATTCCAATATTAAACATTCAAAATTTGTTATTATTAGATGATAAGGGAAACCACAGTAACCATTACCCACGTAATGTTCGAAATAGGTTCAAATTATTTTGATTTTGAAGAGTCAAAGAATAATAATAATAGGGTACTATTTATCTTTTTTTCAAAAATTTCTCATTGCGGCTGTGGCCGTCTTCAGTTATTAATTACGTGCTATTTAGTCCAATATCAACAGACAGGTCTGTTGATATTAGATGGGAAGGGAACCACAGAAACCTTCACCCACGTAATGTACAAAATAGGTTTAATAGTATATTACACACCGAGGTGTGAAGTGATTCATTCCTGTCGTGAGATTAGTTAGTTAACCGAGACGCAAAGCGTCGAAGTTAACTATAATCTCGAGACAGGAATGAAACTTCCTACCGAAGTTTGTATACTATTTTATTTACAACCATCATATTTCGATCAAAATTAATAAATTTCTGTTTCGTTCTGAACATACCTAAAATATTACATTTAACGACAAATTACCAAGAACGCGGAATAATTAAGTAGATATATTGTTACCGTGACTACTGTGTATACAATTGTCACCAATATGAATAAATGCCAGACGAAGTCAATAAATGTCAGATAAAGTCGGATATTAAATTCGCGAATAATAAATTGAAAAACATGCCGACGAAAAATTTATGGATTGTACTCCACCAGAAGTACGACAGGCTGCTCATGCAGCAGTCCAGGGCTTGGTGCCAGAGAAAAGTGAGCATCGGTATCTAAAAGCCATTGCATTATATAGGAAGTAGTGCGAAGAAAAAAAGGTTAAAAAGATTGGTTCCGAAAGTGTACTCCTGGCATATTTTGGAGAACATAATAGACTAAAGAAGCCGTCTACTTTGTGGACAATGTACAGTATGATACGAACGATGCTAGAAATTGAAGAAAAAAACTGATATTTTCAAACATGGGAAACTGCTAGCCTTCCTAAAACGACAAAATGTGGGCTTTAGGCCCAAAATGAGGGCAGGAAGTGAGGGTTGGAAGTGAGGGCGAGAAGTGAGGGCGGGAAGTAGAGGTGTGTAATGTGACACTTCCCAACCTTCAATGACGTTTGTAATGACAGCATTACATATATGGTTGTAAATAAAATATTTGATTGTTGTCTTTGAAAAGACATTACTTTTGATTTTGGAGATCACATGTTCTAAACTATACTTTCTTTCTAGAAAAATTGAAAATTCTAGATGTTTAGATTTTGTCTAAGATTTCAATTTTTTCAAAAGTTTTGATAAAGCCACGAATGTCGTGGCGAAACGTCAACTTTTTAATAAAATCGAGTTTTTTAAGATTCAACAAGCCTGTTATTGCTAATAATTATCAAGAGATTATATATATATATATATATATATATATATATATATATATATATATATATTTATATATATTTATATATATAAATATAGAGGAAAACTATCTGTAGGGACTCTGCAGCAATGTAAAAGGAAACTCTTTGAAGTTTTTCCAAACTTTCGGAAACGTTTATTCCATCGTCAGGGAGAATATATCTTGAGGATGTTTACATATATGTTCATAATAGGTTATAAGGGGCATTGTAATATAGAAAATGATGCTATTTGCTGAATAATTAGGAATGTTGATACATTTTGTTATTATATTAAATTTCTGAACGAAATGACAAATCCATGCCACTCATTTTTTATTATTTTTTTTTCAAACTGAAGTTTGACATTATTTCGTTACGTTATAGTTATTAACGTAACAAGGCCGATATGTAGCAAATAACGGATGAGGTTGGATATTGTAACTAACCGAATCCGTTATTTGCGTATCGGCCGTGTGTCGTTCAAAATTTTTCGTAATCCCGTTGAAAGATTATATTTTGATTCCGAAGAAAGAAAAAACCCCGTACCTCGCAATTCTAAAGAAAAATCCCAACGCCGTACACTTTGTTGTCATGGAACAGTTTGACAGTTTTATAAACAACGTCAGTTTTTTGTGTTATCAAGTTCGTTTTAACGACGACCATATTGAAATTGATGAAATTGAGGAACAAAATCAAATTCCTTTAGAAATATTCGAAGAATCATGTGCAGTGCAGCGAGTGTTGATTAACTGCCGAAAATAACTCAAGAGAGATATCAAAAAGAATATGAAAATTTTGAAATGTGGCGTAAAAGCAAGAATGTAAAGGTGGTTAATGAAGATGTATTATTAGCCTATGCGAAATGGAAATCAGAGGTTTATTCTCCCAACTCGCTGTGGACCAAGATTTCAATGTTGTTATTGTAAGCAAAATGATGTTTTGAAATAAATATTTGAACAAGTGATTTCTTAACGGCCGCCGGCCGTTATGAAATTATAACGGCCGGCGGGAGTTAACACTGACCTTTCAATTGTCATCTGAATACCGTTAAATCAAAATAACAGTATGGGATTACGAAAAAAATATTTTTAACACAGTGTTAAAAATATTTTTAACACTCCATTTTCTTATAATGAAATCAGACCTCGTTTAAAAACTTTTCAACTTGTTCATTAGTGAGAATTTTTGATTTTTTGGAACGATATCCTTTTCCGTTTTAAATATGCTATTACCTTGAAATATATAGGTACTAACATCAACACCATTTTTAACAAGGGCGCTTGACTTGATCATTGAAAATTTGCTCCACAAAGTTGATGAGCTCCATATTTTTCTTCTGAGTATGCTAAGAAAACAGGTTCGCTGAAGTTCCCTTCTACCTTTTTCAATTTACACCAGGCCAGGAAGTTGGTATAAGCAATATCGTACTGCTGAACTAATTTTTTAGGTAAGAGTTCCAAAGTTGCTCTTCTTGCTGACTCTTCAATATCCACAGGAACAACCAAATCAACACTTTTATTAACTATTCCACTATCGACAAACATATTAAGCAGTCAAGAACCAAAGACAAACATTGGACAAAAACGCAATTTAATTGACAGCGTCTTCTTCATTTGTAAGCAAGCATTTGTTAGTAACCGTAGCGTTGACAACGTTTGCCACTCACAACAACCTTGTGATTATTTGAATATAAAAATGAATTTTGAAATAAATTCGATGGACGATGAATCAACTCTGTGGTAGTTCATATTTATATTAAAAAAATTAAATAATAAGAAAACAACTTGTCTAAAAACCACAAAATGAAAATAACTTTTTATTCGACTAGTTTCGCCTGTTACAGCATTATCAAGACTGAATACATAATTGCAAAGACATCGCTTGAAAATATATAAGTATTTCGGTTCGGTACCTGGGGGTGGTAAAATGTAATCGATGGGTCCAAGTTATCAGAGATTTAACAGTGGGGAGTGGTTTAAGTCTAACTGGTCATTAAGAAGAATGTAATTATGGGATTTTTGGATCTTGTTTATTTCCATGGCTTCCAGGAAGTTCATGATCATACCTTTATCACAGTAATGAAGAATTTTTGGTTGAAAGAGGATGAGATGTTATGGTTTTTTTGACTCTAGATGTTCCCTAAATGCTGATTGTCCGTTTTTTAGATGTTCTTTTAGCCTGGTTTCAAAACATCTCCCAGTCTGAACCTATATATGTTGAATTACATTCTTCACAGTCCATTCTATAAATTCCTGTTCTCTTCATTGGATCGACTTTTGACATTTTGTTATTAAAAATCATTCTATCTAATTGCTGTGAGACTCGAAAAAGCAGTATTCAATTATTATTTTTAAAGAATTGAATGATCTTTGAAGAGGGGATGTGCGTATAAGGGATGCTCACAAACTTTTGTACATTTTTGTTATTGCAGTATGGTCCATATAATTTCAAATTGATAAATGTTTCTCTTTTTTCGAAATTAAACTATTTATTATTTTTAGTGGAAATCATTGTTAATACCTATCGCCGCGAATCACGTCATTTCTACCATAAGGTCTTGTTTTTTGATAAAGGAACCGAAAAAGCCTGTGAATCATTGAGTTAAGAGCCGCGGAGTCGCGATAGCTAATTGGACTGAATGAATTATAACTTATGATGGCGTCTGAGAAAGTAGGTTTCCTGAATATTCTATATGAAAATTTATCCTGTTGTTTCGATATTGTTAGGTCGAGAAAATTTAACGAATTATTTTGTTCTGTTTCTACTGTGAACTTGATCTTATCATGTATTGAATTAGATATGTTAGGTATAGTTTAATATGTCGGTCTGTCCCATTGAATCCAAACCAAGATATCATCCACATAGCGGTACCAAAAAATAATATGTTTTTTAGATAGATCTGATTCTAATATTGTGGATTCCATGTTGTCAATGAATATGTCTGCTAAATACGGGCTTAGGGGAGAACCCATAGGAAGACCTGAATTCTGTAAATATATTTTGTTTTTGAATCTAAAAAAGTTCTGTCTCAAAACAACATTAAATAATGTTGAGAATTCTGTTTTTGTTGCTGGAAGAGTTTTTTGTTTTTCTAAGATGTTTTCAATTAGAGGTATACACTCTTCCGTAGGTATGTTAGGTAATATGTTGGAGACGTCGAAGGACACTAATTTATAATTTTATCAAAATCGATTTTTCTAATTTTTGTATGAGTTCTAATGAGTTTTTCACACTATATTTTGGAGAGAAATGAGTATGTTCTTTGAAAGCTGTGTTGAGAAATTTTGAAAGTTTACAAGAAGGAGCTTTCGAAAACGAGGCAACTGGTCTAATGGGTAGGCCGTCTTTGTGTACTTTAACAAGACCGAATAATTCGGGAGGTTCAGCACTCATTGGAATAACTTTTTTCTTTAGGTAAAAGGAATCCAACAATTCTGACGCTTGTTGTACGTTCGATTTAATTTGAGTTAAAAAGGACGTCGTGGGATCTTTTTGTAAAAGGGAAATATCTAATTTGGATAAGACCTCTTCCATTTTTCCAATGTACTCTTCTTGCTTCAAACATACTAAAGTGTTTCCTTTGTCGGCTTTGGTTAGTACTAGGTTGTTATTTTTGACTTTCTCTTTTATGTTTTCAATGATTTTATATTCACGGTGTTTCCTTTCTCCAGTCGCTTCATTTCTTATGGTATTTGCCAGAATATGTTTACCTGTGTTAGGCTGTGCAATTATTTTTATATTTTGTTGGATTGCAACTTCCAAGTGTACTCCCAAGATTTCCTTCTCATGTTTTTTTGTGAAATTGGGTGAATATTTCGGACCTTTATTCAAAATCTCATTTTCTTCTATATCAAAGTTGGTATTTGAAAGGTTCTTGAACCTTGGATAGAAGTCGTAAATTGGTTGTGTCACATGTGTAATGGTTGGTTTTTGTTGTTTCGCTGACAATATACTTATTTTCTTCTGTTGAGATTGACGTTTAGTGTATATAATTTTACTCACTTTTTCTCTCACTGTATCATCTAAAATATCGAACTCAATGGCTTGAAGATGGCGAAAAAGGTTAGTGTGAACAAGTTTCAGGTAGGATCTGCAGATATGTCGTTTTTTATGTAAGGAATTAATTTCTTCTCTTCTTCTTTTCCTTTTTCGCCATCTTCAAGCCATTGAGTTCGATATTTTAGATGATACAGTGAGAGAAAAAGTGAGTAAAATTATATACACTAAACGTCAATCTCAACAGAAGAAAATAAGTATATTGTCAGCGAAACAACAAAAACCAACCATTACACATGTGACACAACCAATTTACGACTTCTATCCAAGGTTCAAGAACCTTTCAAATACCAACTTTGATATAGAAGAAAATGAGATTTTGAATAAAGGTCCGAAATATTCACCCAATTTCACAAAAAAACATGAGAAGGAAATCTTGGGAGTACACTTGGAAGTTGCAATCCAACAAAATATAAAAATAATTGCACAGCCTAACACAGGTAAACATATTCTGGCAAATACCATAAGAAATGAAGCGACTGGAGAAAGGAAACACCGTAAATATAAAATCATTAAAAACATAAAAGAGAAAGTCAAAAATAACAACCTAGTACTAACCAAAGCCGACAAAGGAAACACTTTAGTATGTTTGAAGCAAGAAGAGTACATTGAAAAAATGGAAGAGGTCTTATCCAAATTAGATATTTCCCTTTTACAAAAAGATCCCACGACGTCCTTTTTAACTCAAATTAAATCGAACGTACAACAAGCGTCAGAATTGTTGGATTCCTTTTACCTAAAGAAAAAAGTTATTCCAATGAGTGCTGAACCTCCCGAATTATTCGGTCTTGTTAAAGTACACAAAGACGGCCTACCCATTAGACCAGTTGCCTCGTTTTCGAAAGCTCCTTCTTGTAAACTTTCAAAATTTCTCAACACAGCCTTCAAAGAACATACTCATTTCTCTCCAAAATATAGTGTGAAAAACTCATTAGAACTCATACAAAAATTAGAAAAAATCGATTTTGATAAAAATTTCAATTAAGTGTCCTTCGACGTCACTAAAATGTTTCCTAACATACCTACGGAAGAGTGTATACTTCTAATTGAAAAACATCTTAGAAAAAACAAAAAACTCTTCCAGCAACAAAAACAGAATTCTCAACATTATTTAATGTTGTTTTGAGACAGAACTTTTTTAGATTCAAAAACAAAATATATTTACAGAATTCAGGTCTTCCTATGGGTTCTCCCCTCAGCCCGTTATTAGCAGACATATTCATGGACAACATGGAAACCACAATATTAGAATCAGATCTATCTAAAAAACATATTATTTTTTGGTACCGCTATGTGGATGATATCTTGGTTGGATTCAATGGGACAGACCGACATATTAAATTATACCTAACATATCTAAATTCAATACATGATAAGATCAAGTTCACAGTAGAAACAGAACAAAATAATTCGTTAAATTTTCTCGACCTAACAATATCGAAACAACAGGATAAATGTTCATATAGAATATTCAGGAAACCTACTTTCTCAGACGCCATCATAAGTAATAATTCTTTCAGTCCAATTAGCCATCGACTCGCGGCTCTTAACTCAATGATTCACAGGGCTTTTTCGGTTCCTTTATCAAAACAAGACCTTATGGTAGAAATTGACGTGATTCGCGCGATAGGTATTAACAATGATTTTCCACTAAAAATAATAAATAGTTTAATTTCGAAAAAAGAGAAACATTTTATCAATTTGAAATTATATGGACCATACTGCAATAACAAAAATGTACAAAAGTTTGTGAGCATCCCTTATACGCACATCCCCTCTTCAAAGATCATTCAATTCTTTAAAAATAATAATTTGAATACTGCTTTTTCGAGTCACAGCAGATTAGATAGAATGATTTTTAATAACAAAATGTCAAAAGTCGATCCAATGAAGAGAACAGGAATTTATAGAATGGACTGTGAAGAATGTAATTCAACATATATAGGTCAGACTGGAAGATGTTTTGAAACCAGGCTAAAAGAACATCTAAAAAACGGACAATCAGCATTTAGGGAACATCTAGAGTCAAAAAAACATAACATCTCATCCTCTTTCAAACCAAAAATTCTTCATTACTGTGATAAAGGTATGATCATGAACTTCCTGGAAGCCATGGAAATAAACAAGATCCAAAAATCCCATAATTACATTCTTCTTAATGACCAGTTAGACTTAAACCACTCCCCACTGTTAAATCTCTGATAACTTGGACCCATCGATTACATTTTACCACCCCCAGGTACCGAACCGAAATATTTATATATTTTCAAGCGATGTCTTTGCAATTATGTATTCAGTCTTGATAATGCTGTAACAGGCGAAACTAGTCGAATAAAAAGTTATTTTCATTTTGTGGTTTTTAGACAAGTTGTTTTCTTATTATTTAATTTTTTTAATATAATGAATTTTGAAGTTTTATGTCATTTCAAATTCACCTATTTTATTATAAAAATAGGACAGTTACACAAAAAACATTGTATGATATTTGTGTTTAAAGTGATTTTATTTTGTTCGTGAAATTGTTCAATTTGCTCTGCTACGCTCCGCTCATTTCAGAAACTTTTTCACTCACAAAATAAAACATCACTTTTAACACTCATATCATAAATAACTATTTAATTGTCTATGAATCTATAAAAAACAACACTTTTCATTCTCAGCGTGTGGTGAGCTTACTTCAATTATTATCTTACATAAAATATAATAATTGAGTTATTACAACGCTACTAGGCTTAACTTTTGCAGCAGATATTCCTATACAAAGCCGTGAACAACACAATGATGAGTGACTGATGTTGAGCCAATTCTTTTCTCCATCAGTCTGTAAACGCAACACTTTTTAGTCTTATTTTCAACGAAAATACTTACTATTGCAGCGTATCGCAAAAAATCATTCAACGGCAGTAGTTTTTCTATCCGTTTTAGACCTCGTAGAACAAAATTCTTTCGAAAATCGTGGTCTAGGAGATCGTAGGGTACGTACACAAAGAAAGCAGGTTGCCTGCTTACTGGCAGTCGGCGTCTAAAAGCGCCAATAATAACCCTCCTTTTCAAACCTCATTTTTGGGCTTTTAGACGTCGACTGCCAGTAAGCAGGCAATCTGCTTTCTTTGTGCATGTACCCTAAAACGGATGAAAAAAATTCTCCCGCAGCTGATTGCTTTCCTTTGATACACCGCATAGTGTGTATTTCATGGGATAAAATACGACTAATAAAATATGGCATGTTCCATAAGAAATATATCAAGTTTGTGTTGTATCTCAAAAAATAAATATAATTTGACATGTCGGTTTTCAGTAGTGGATTGGTCTTTGAAGAAACTCAAAAAAAGGTCTGCGCCCTTAAAGATTCCTGAGTTCAGATTTTGGAATTTATTCCATTAATTGTGTTTTTTTCAAGAATTTTGTAATGCAACCTAAATCAAAAAGTAGTTGGCAAACATGGCAACGCAATTACTGGCTACAGAAAAGAAATATAAATAATAACACTGCGACATTTTTTTGTATAGGGTTTCTAGAAAGGTATTAACTTTATTCCGTTCATTTTGTGGCACCTATATATATATATATATATATATATATATATATATATATATATATATATATATATATATATATATATATATATATATAAATATATCTTAATCGTAATCTACCCCCTGGCATTACATTTCGTTGTGTGTAAATATTTATCAATTGTGGTAAGTATATTTCTTTCTGGATTGCACCAGGTAGGTATATTTTATAACTCTGTTTTAGAGCTTTATAAAGATATTACACTGTTATTCGATCAGTCCTTTCATAACAGACTCACTTATAAGGGAATTCATGCAAAATTACCTCTTAGAAATTCTTTTACGTTTATTACAGACTACATGTTTTTTTTTTGAGCTACCGAAAGTAAAAAGAGAACTAAAGATTATGTCAATCAAAACTTTCCTGCATAAAAATAGATATAGAGTGTTCTATAATAGTAGCTGCAATATAAACTGTTATATTTACAGGTAGGTATAATAAAATGACCTGTTCTATATAAGAAATGTTTCTAGATATATATATATATATATATATATATATATATATATATATATATATATATATATATATATATATATATATATATATATATATATATATATATATATATATATATATATATATATATATATATATATATATAATATATATATATATATATGTATATATATATATATATATATATATATATATATATATAAAAAATAAAATATTTATTGTATATATATATATATATATATATATATATATATATATATGTATGTATATATATATATATATATATATATATATATATATATATATATATTATATATATATATATATATATATATATAATAATAATAAAAGACAAAATGAGTTTGGCATTTTTTAATATAAAATCGAAATATACCTACATGTGAGTGTTCTACAATTTCAGGAAATCAGATAGGAGTTTATTTTCATTAGCAACTTCGAATGCACTGAAATCCTGAAAAAAGATTAAAGTACCGCTAAAATATTTTTTCAATCAACTTACTCCACAATATTCGTCTTCATTGAATATTTGAGGTGGTAGCGGGTAAACAGGATGAGAATTAAAACTAGTTCCTCCAAATCTGTTAGCGTTGTTTTGCATAAATTGTTTCGCTTTATTGTCTATTGTTATATCGATTACTTCAAAATCGATCTTTTTAGATTTGAGAGCTAATAAAACGATTGACTGCCGTTCACGAATCTGTAAGAAGAATAGAAAGATATGTAGGTATATATATATATATATATATATATATATATATATATACATATATATATATATATATATATATATATATATATATATATATATATATATATATATATATATATATATATATATATATATATATATATATATATATATATTTATATATAAATATATATATATAAATAAATATATATATATATATATATATATATATATATATATATATATATATATATATAGATAATTATATATAAACGGGGTGTCTCATTTAAAAGTGTACACCCTCAATAACTCAACAACGAATCAGAATTTGTGAAAACACTCAGACAGGTCGATTTTTGATGACAGGAGGACATGATCTGGGATACAAAGCCTGTTTCTACTAGCAACTAGCAGGAGAGGGTTGCAACCCCATTAGGAATTTGAATAGGGAAAGTGGGTAGTTTTGTAGCACAAATGTATGCATGGATGTATGAACCTGCAGTTTGTGTTCTCATAAAGTGAGTATTCACAAAGTAACAGGGTGTTTTTTTATGGAATTATGGTACCGATAAAACTAAATGAAACAGAGATGTTTTAATTGATCGTATAATTATTTCTATTGAAAGAAAAATATTTTTAACAGTATCAGTAAAAATTTAACACAAATTCTCAAATTTCTCACCATTAGATTGCATGCAGCGATAAAACCGTGATTATCTTTTGTTCCAAGACGAAGCAAAAACAAACAATAAGGTGATTAAGAAGTGTTAAATGCCTTTTTTCTCTTCATGCTTATCAGAATCTGCACTGCCAGGCCATAAGCAAAGAGATTATTGCTTTCAGAAAATTTCGTTTTAGTTTCTGTGTTGCAGAATTATTAGAGGTGCGTTTTATCAGTTCTTATATAAATTACAAAATGGTTTACACGTTGGATGAGAGAAAGGAAATGTTGAAAATTTATTTCCAGAACAATGACTGTGCTAGGGCTACTGCGAGGATTTTTAATGAACGACATCCTGATAAAAATGTTTATCATTCATTTATCATTTAGTTGGTACATAAATTTGAGGTAACAGGATCAGTTGCAAACAAAAAACATAATCGCACTCGTACAGTTACGGGTGAAAATGATCAAGTCGCCGTAATTGGTCAACTAATAGCTGAACGGGAACAATGTGGAAGTGTTAGAAAGTTATCACAGGAAACTGGATATTCAAGGGCAAGTGTCCACAGAATATCGAAGCTGGCTAAGTTCCATCCTTATAAAATGACACTTGTTCATGAACTGAACGAAGATGATGGTGATCGGAGGATGGAATTTTGCCAAATAATTTCGCAAGAAATTATTGTGAATCCTGTTTTTTTGTACAACGTGTGCTTTTCGGATGAATGCACCTTTTTCCTTAACGGAAACGTCAACAAACACAATTGTAGGTTTTGGTCCGATAAAAATCCTCACCTCTTTAGGGAGCAACATTCTCAACACCCACAAAAACTCAACGTCCTGATGGGTATTTTGGGAGATCACTTGATTGGTCCTGTGTTCATTCCTGGAAATCTCACTGGCGATATATATCTGGATTTGCTTGAAAACGTGATTGATCTTCTAATCACCGAAGCTTTGGAGGCAGATGAAAATCTTTTAGGAGAGGAGTTACTTTTTCAGCAGGACGGAGCTTCGCCCGACTTTGCAGCTCAGGTGAGACAGTACCTGAATGGTAGGTTTCCTGGACATTGGATAGGTCGAAGGGGCCCAGAGGAGTGGCCTGCGCGATCGCCGGATCTAACACAGCTAGATTTTTTCTCTGAGGCCAGTTGAAATCCCAAGTTTATAAAACCAGAGTTGCAGATTAAGACGACCTTAGAGCACGAATTGTGGTAATACTGTTCGTCGAAAATATATTTCTTTCGATAGAAATCAAACTACGATCAATTAGAACATCTCTATTTCTTTTAGATTTATAGGTACCATAATTCCATGAAAAATACCCTGTAACTTTGTTAATATTCACTGTATAGAACACAAACTGCAGGTTCATACAAATTTGAATCCATGTGTGTGAATAAACAAGCAATTTTCTATAAAAAACTAAACGATTTATTTGTTAGTCAATTAATACAACTATTAAAATTCACTAACACTAATTGAGCACGTAACCAATAACTATTTATGCACAAAATTCTAATTATTTGAAGTCTATTCATTTCCACTTTATTTATTTCAGAATTAAACTGACCTTGATCGACCCTCGGTCGTTTATATATGTATTGTGAACCAAATAGACATAATAAAAAGCAGGAATAATTGGTGCACATTATTTGAAATGATTAGTGAAACTAAATACAATAAATCTTCGAATAATTGAGGATTCATTTGCAAATAGTTTCATAGGAAAAATACCACGTAACTCATGTAGCAGAGGCAGGTGTCCATTTTTAGAGCGATCTCGTCTCCATTTTTTCACCCAACACCTCCGTTTTTTGTTCCTACTTGTACTATGAAGACACACAGCTAAGCACAATGCTACTTTCAAATTTCGTTGTCTGATTTTCTCCATATTTGTAAAGACCTGTCTCTAAAACTGTTGCCACGCAATCGAGTATAAAATTTGTTAGTTTTCGATTTACACTAGCAGTTTTGGAACGTCCTATTCCAAAGCAAACGCCAAACGCGCGCGATTAAACCGCGTAAAACTTTAAGAACAAATTTTGAGACGGGACACTCCTGATGGCCGCTGACTGGAACGGCCAGCTACAATCGCACAGGAAAGAGTGTATTTGTAAAGGTACCAAAGACCTTACAACCAAAGACCTTAAAACGGATAGACTGAATTGTTAACATTTTAATGAAATCAGAGATCACAATCCACATCGCAATCCAATATATGAAATACTTTTTTGGAGAGAATCCGTGTTGCCAAGGTGTCAGTTATTCAACTAATTTCTAATTTAAAACGTTTTATAATAACATTTTATGGTTTCGAATACTTAATGATACATTTTTGTAAAAAAATTAAATAATTATTAAACGGTGTTGTTCTTATGCTAATTTCAGTTAAGAGGTGGCAACAATGGATTGCCGTCCATTCCTTTTTACAACTCGTAGTATTTCGCAGTAAATAGTTTTTAGCTATTGCTGACGATCGGAAAATCGTAGTTTGCTGTATTGCCACAAACTTTGAGTTATTATGATATTTTTCCAGTTTTTGCGTTTCTTTCTGAAGTATTATTATAAAATAACAATTATAAACAATTGAAGGTGGTTCGCCAGTGCCAAGTTTGTGGAAAATTGGACTCGTTTCATCCTGAATTGTCATTTCACAAGTAAGTTTTGTTGAGGTTATTTCTAATCGCCATTTTATTGTGGTTCCTTTCTCTCAGTGGCGTGGGTTTGTGTAGTATTTTGTATTTAGATGTATTATTTTTGACAAAATAATGTTAGGGTTTCCATAAACACTTATTGTGAATCTTTTTTATTGAGATCGCATAATCCAAATCTGTTTCAGATTTCCGGCTAATCCCGAAAGAAGGAATCTGTGGTTTTCCCTTGTAGCTTTATATGTAGTTCACCAAAACATCCTGAAATATGTTCTGAACATTTTCAATTTTCATCCAATCAATATTTGTATTCATTCAAATGGACGTCGGTATCTCAAGCCTGATTCCAATCCAGAACCTACTGATACATTTGAATGAAATACTAGTAAATAGTTCAATGAGAAATTTTGTATATATGATTCTTTTGGTGATCACCTTTACGACAAGAAAACCTTAAAAGGACATTACACCATTCTGTTGAAAATAATTTAAAAAATTATTTTAAAATCAGAATATATGATGAGACTCTCAGAAATCTTGAGAGTCTAGAGGTCCTGTAGTATCAACACAAAATAAATTATTTTAGAAATGAATAATTTTCGATTACGCAGGACAAAAATAGTATTGTATATTTGGTTGTATATTTTGATTTTATAGTATTAGTGAATATTCGTGACATTCAGTAATAGTAATTATATATATTTATAATAAACCACAGCTTCATCATTTCAAAATAAATCTTGCAATCCTATGTATAACAGAATTACAAATCTTGTTTAACAACAGTATTAGATCCTTTCAAACAAACATTTATATATATATATATATATATATATATATATATATATATATATATATATAATATATATATATATATATATATATATATATATATAATATATATATATATATATATATATATATATAATATATATATATATATATATATATATATATATATATATATGATATATGAAAACTTGGTTCACGGAATGAACCGCGTAAAAGATTTGAAAAATCTCGACGATTCGGCTCCTTTTGCGAAGCCATCTTCAGGAGAATTAGAAGGGAAATAATTCAGACTCGTGGCCTCAATCTGCCTACTCCACGAATCGAATTAGAAGGAATCGGAAACAATACGATT
>JARQZK010003094.1:52500-62500 GCA_030704885.1 Cynegetis impunctata | reverse complement strand
TTATTCGTGTGTTTGATTTCAAACTTACTAGAAAATTCAAATAAATGGTGAAAAGGTACTTTATATATTATGGCGTCATATCATTTTACGCGTATCCATGATTTAAAGTGATACAGAAGCATTTTGTCTTTCAAAAGATGTAAAAAAACCTATTAAAGTTTTTGTAACTATAAACGTCACGCGACAAAATAATTGTTATAATGGAATACAAATATGTACGGTTAACGAACAAAAAAAAATTTATAGAAGTATTCTTTATACGCTCTATTATAGAATTCGTAATGACATTGCTCCTGTAACTATCGCATAGAAATTCTTTAACGACTTGTAAGAACGTTTACACAACAATTCTATAAATGTTTTTCTACATACCTTACAGAACAACTTAAAGAACTGAAAAGTTCTTTAAGCACGGGGCTCCATTTCTTTTGTATAACTGCTGTAAGAACGTCTTGAGAATGTTCTTAGAACAAACATTGCTTCTATAAAATTTGCTGAGAAAACGTTTTCTCTCAAATTTAATAGAAACATAAAATTGTTAGCTGGGATATATATTATATAAAAAATTATTAATTATAAAAATATTTTCAAACTTCTATATAACTGTATATATAGATTAATTATTACTAAAATATATTGGGAAGCAAACTATATATATATATATATATATATATATATATATATGTACATATATATATATATATATATATATATATATATATATATATATATATATATTTTATATTATATATATATATATATATATATATATATATATATATATATATATATATATAATATATATACAATAAGGATAATAATATTTGGGTATAGCAGCAAGCAAACGTGTACTCTTATAACACTATATTTCCGATATTTCGACAATTGATTATTGTCATCTTCAGGGAAGCTACAAAATAAGCACACAAAAGAAAATCAACAAATGCTCCATAACGGCCAACAGCAAAATACTCACTGTGTCTTTGAGAATGATTGCAAAGGTGTAAAGATCGAGATACAGCATTATTGATTTCCACAAAACATTATTGATCGAGAACACAGGCGTGATGATTCATCAACTGACATTACAAGTTTAAAAAGTTTAAAATGGTCACAATAAATTAAAAATGGAAACATAGTTAATTTTGAGGAAATTAAACATTATTGAGTTTAAGTTAAGTTAAAGACTAAAATAATATAATTATCTACTTTCGTCATTTTCATATTGACTGAAAAAGAGACGCGACCAGCCATCTTGATCAAGAAAGTAGACATAGACAACATCAAACAAAACTCCAATGTGAAAATATGATAATTTAGGACCACAGATTGGTCACTGCTAACAAAGAAAATAGCCAGAAGTATAAAAGACTCAGAGAAAGAAAGGCAACCTTTCTCTCACTCGACATTTCTTAAATGGAATGTTTTATCTAACTCTAACAAAAGGAATAAATTTTCACTAAGATGATTTAAATCAGTTTTTTTTATTTAAAGCAATTTTCTGATTGTGAAATGTAAGCCATCTCCATAAACAGTCTCTTTTAGCAGAATTTCTCTCTCTTGTCAATATTTTGGTGTCATTGAAATTCATAATATGTCTGTAATATTAACATGTTTCACTCAAAAAGCACATCTTTCAGGATGACACTACAGTCACTCTTATGTGAGGTAATTCTATCCTTGAGGGCTCTAGAACGTCTGACCTACATATAATCTATCACAATTGGAGCAATGGGATGCTGTAAACTATATGAGATTGTTGAAGTTAAGGGTGTTTATCCTTTACTTTGGTGAAAATGTAACTTATTGTTAAGACTGTTTTATTGGCAATTTTAATGTGACAAAGAGACCTGAAAATTCGTGACAACCTTTGGGAAACATCAGTGATATAAGGAAGTGAGGTGAAGAAAAATTGAGTTTGGGTCGAATCAGCTGCTTCATTGGTAGCTGCTGCAACCTGTGAGACACTTCTGGTATTAATTGTATCTTGTATTGACATGGTCGACGTACCCATAGTCCGACATCTTAGGAAAAGAATACAACCGTAGGTGTTTCCTCCTAAGATGTCGGACTATGGGCTTACTTCCTGATCACATAAAAAATTCAACTACACATATAGATGGACTTCTTCTCAGACAAGATATTAATTTTAGTAACCAATCCAATAGTTTCTGTAACAGGTTAGGATTTAAACTTCTTAATTATGAAATTTCAATTAATCATAAACTTATCTCTAAATTTGAGCGCCAGTTAGTGACTCTTAAGGATGACATCATTTCTCTCACAAATGAAGCAATTTTCTCTAGGTTTGCTAGTTTTCAACTCAGATCCTATAATAAGATTTTTCATAAAACAAAAAATAACAATTTACATAAAATTAATGTCCTCAATAATTCTTTTCAAAAAAACAATCTAACATCCAAATCTAATTGGATAAAAAATATTTCTAATACAGTAATTCCAAATGATATTTCTAAATTTCTAGCACTGGGTCCGAAGTTTAGTATTGAACCTATTGTAGGTAAGGATTTCTCCATAAAGAGTTTGTTGGCAGACGTAGATTACGTTATATCATCAATAGAAGTTTCCCAAAGAAATTCAATAATTGCACAGTCTACAAATATTATAACCAACTACATTCACTCTTCGAGGCACTCTAGAGGTTTTTTTCATAACTTGTTTAATAAAACTAATATTTAAAAAAAAAAAAAAAAAATAATCCTAATTTGGTAGTCACAAGGTCTGACAAGGGTAATGTCACAGTAATAATGGAAAGAGAAGAATATATCAACCTTTCTAATGAACTTTTGAACAATAACCAAGCATATGTTTCAATTTCAAGAGATCCAACTTCTCAAATCCAAACGAAATGCAATCAATTAATCAAAAAATTATTTAACTCTAATCAAATAGATGTTTCTCAAAGGAAGAAACTTACAACATATAATGGTGTTTGTCCAGTTCTATGCATTACCTAAAATTCATAAACCTATTTTATCAGCTAGACCGATTATTTCTTCTGTTGGTATTCCCACAGAAGCCTTGGCATCTTTCTTGACGGACATTCTGACTGCTGCTTATGATTATAGTAATAATTATTATATCAAAGATTCTTTTGAGGTGTCGGCGGTTTTTAATGGGATGAAGTTACCTGATGGTTACGTTTTGGCAAGTTTGGATGTTGTCTCATTATTCAATAATGTTTACTTAGATTTATGCGAGCAATTGATAAAAGATGGGGTCGTGTTAGCACTCATTGTGGTATTGATAAGGAAACTTTTTTTCAATTAATAACCTTTTTGTTTAATAATACTTATTTTTCATTTAATGGAAAATTTTATAAACAGATTTTTGGAACACCTATGGGTGCAAAGATTAGTCCTATTCTCGCAATGTATGTCATGGATGACGTGTTAGATGGGATTTTGCAGGTTTTACCTTTTAATTTTTTCTTTATTAAGAAATATGTAGATGATCTAATTGTAGCTTTACCAATTGGCGGAGTTACAGAAGTGGTTGACGTATTCAATAGTTTTGATTCCTTCATACAGTTCACCATAGAACTTGAAGATGAGGAACAGAGTGTTCCCTTTCTGGATACAAAATTTCATCGTAATAGGGATAATACTATAGTCATCGACTGGTATAGAAAACCCATTAGTAGTGGAAGATATTTGAAATACCACTCGTATCATAAACAATCCATGAAAGTTAATTTGGTAAAACAGATGAAGCGTCGAGTGCTTTGTATTTCTGACAATTGCTTCCATCAGAAGAATTTAAAAATTTTATATGATTTGTTTATAGATAACTCTTATCCTCCTGCTCTATTAAAAAAGATCCTTTTTGGTACGTCGACCATGTCAATACAAGATACAATTAATAACAGAAGTGTCTCACAGGTTGCAGCAGCTACCAATGAAGCAGCTGATTCGACCCAAACTCAATTTTTCTTCACCTCACTTCCTTATATCTCTGATGTTTCCCAAAGGTTGTCACGAATTTTCAGGTCTCTTTGTCACATTAAAATTGCCAATAAAAACAGTCTTAACAATAAGTTCCCTTTTCACCAATGTAAAGGATAAACTACACTTAACTTCACTATCTCATATAGTTAATACAGCAGCATCCCATGCTCCAATTGTGATAGATTATATGTAGGTCAGACGTCTAGAGCCCTCAAGGATAGAATTACCTCACATAAGAGTGACTGTAGGTGTCATCCTGAAAGATGTGCTTTGAGTGAACATGTTAATTTACAGGACATATTATGAATTTCCATGACACCAAAATATTGACAAGAGAGAGAAATTCTGCTAAGAGACTGTTTATGGAGATGGCTTACCTTTCTCTAACCGAAATTTGCTTAAATAAAAAAACTGATTTAAATCTACTTAGTGAAATTTAATTCCTTTTTTTGTTAGAGTTAGATAAAAACATCCATTTAAGAAATGTCGAGTGAGAGAAAGGTTGCCTTTCTTTCTCTGAGTCTTTTATACTTCTGGCTATTTTATTTGTTAGCAGTGACCAATCTGTGGTCCTAAAATTATTATATTTTCACATTTGATGTTTTTTTTTTGATGTATTCTATGTCTACTTTCTTGATCAAGATGGCTGGTCGCGTCTCTTTTTCAGTCAATATGAAATGACGAAGTAGATAATTATATTATTTTAGTCTTTAACTTAACTTAAACTCAATAATGTTTAATTTCCTCAAAATTAACTATGTTTCATTTTAATTTATTGTGACCATTTTAACTTTTTAACTTGTAATGTCAGTTGATGATCATCACGCCTGTGTTCTCGATCAATAATGTTTTGTGGAAATCAATAATGCTGTATCTCGATCTTTACACCTTTTGCAATCATTCTCAAAGACACAGTGAGTATTTTTGCTGTGGCCGTTATGGAGCATTTGTTGATTTTCTTTTGTGCTTATTTTGTAGCTTCCCTGAAGATGACAATAATCATTGTCGAAATATCGGAAATATAGTGTTATAAGAGTACACGTTTTGCTTGCTGCTATACCCAAATATTATTATCCTTATTGCATACTAACTAGTCAGTAAAGACTAATCTTATTCTATATATATATATATATCTATTTATATATATATATATATATATATATATATATATATATATTAAAATAAATGACTCTTCGTTTATTTGAAGATTGCTCAGATTAGCATCGTAAAAAACTTTATGCGAAAATGCATCTCCTCCCGCATTTCAGTTCACTTTCGTTCATCAAATCAAATCTTTATTACTTCGACTGAAATTAAGATTGTAGCGCCAGAACGGCTAATATCGGTACTAATCTCTGGGCCGTTAGCGGTTTGTTTACATTGATTGGGAAGGTTTAGATGGGGACCAACGGTACGTACTTCCAACCAAGTAGCAAGAAAAATAGTATACAACACACGGCAGAAAGTTTGAGAGCCCTGCACTGCGCGCCATGATGCGCAGTGCAGGAATCTCAAACCTTCTGCTTGTTTATATAATTGGAATGCGTGTAGATTATAATTATATTGGCAAACGTAGCTAAGCAGTACACCTCCTCCTACCGTTGTCGAATGTTACTAACGTATTGGCCATAGATTGCTTCGTTTACATCAGTTTACGTGTGTTTTTTATGAGATGTTATGTTCATGTTGTTTGGAATCTTTTATAATCGTTTAGAAGAGATGAATCACTATTGTTGTGCATCCTATTGTTCATCTTGGGCAAAAAACCCCGAATATAGCTTACATAAAAAGTTTTATTCCAAACAAAGTTGGTAAACAAGGAAATGATGGTCAGAAGAAAGGTGTGGCTTCATAACTTGAACATTGGAAAAAGTGTCTGAAAATATGAGAGTTTGTTTTATACAGTTTACTGAGAATAATTATTTTCCCTGTAGTAAGTTTGTGGGTTTTTCCATATAGAATTATACCAACTGATGATGTGCTTTTTTCAGCTAACCGAAAACGTAGGGTTTTTGAAGTCCAATGCTTTTCGAAAAAACTTCCTCTTTTATCCGAATCTGAACCTGGACCATCATCTAGAGATAATAGATACTTGTATTTTTTATCATGTAACAACAAGAGATACTATTAAAATAAGAATGATAAATAATGTTTATTTGCACAACCAAAATAAAAGTTTATCATAACACCAAGAATATGAAATAAAACTTGACTCTATAGATATGTAAAAACTAAAATATTCAATTATATAACCAGGAAAACAGAGATTCTATCAAAAAAAAACCAGTTACTCTCAGAAGTCCACCGTACTTTTAGGAGAGATGTTATACGTCAGGAAAATTTAAAAAATATAACTCATTACGTTCAAGCCATTCAAGCAGAGTATTCATGTTAATTCTTCTTTTATTTCATGTTGTTTCTTTCAGTTTTGCTGGTAAGTACTTAGTTTTGTCCATTATACTCAAAACCTCTTCAGTTGATAATGAAATTAGCCAGGTCATCGAAGTTTTCTTGAAACTTTTGAAAGTTTTCTTACTCTTTGAATAAATAGGTGTTCTATCATACGGCCTTTTTATGATGTATACATATATATATATATATATATATATATATATATATATATATATATATAACATATATATATATATATATATATATATATATATATATATATATATTATATATAATATATATATATATATATATATACATATATATATATATATATATATATATATATATATATATATATATATATATATATATATATATATATACAGGGTGTTCCCAAATTAAACGTACAAACGAAAAGGGGAGATTCCTTAAGTGAGTTTGAGAAAAAAAAGTCCCGTAAACATGGGGTCGCAAACGTTTCGTTTTCGAGATACAGAGTGTTGAAGTTTTTTTCTCATAGTATCTACACTTTATAAGATATTCAACTGAAATTTGGCATAGATATCACATTTGAGATTTCTCACCACGTGACATGGTAATTTGGTTAGCAGATCTACAGGGTGATATTTTTTCTGGAACACTGTCACCTGTTTTCCTCAAGAACTTTTTTTTGGTGAGAACTGTTAATTTGAAAAAATGTAAAAAGAAGCTTTGTTATTATAATAAATTTTTTGTTTTTTTGTAGTTTTGTCGTATCTGCTACCGCTTTCGAGAATAATAATTTTCAACTATTCTCTCGAAATCCTCGGAAAAATCCACATTATCATAATATTAAGTTATTGAGCTGTGGTGATTGTATTCAGTGTCAGTTTTGTCACATCAAATTATTGAACGTTTGTGTTTTGAAAAGTAAAGGTGGTTGCATTTGTGGCTATTTATTTTTTTGAATGCAGACTACTATTTTCAGTACGATTTTTATGACTGTCACAACAATATTTGATCAGAAAATATAAACCTCTACACATTTTAATATCAAAACATGCCGAATTTCACGAATTCCGAAAAGACTGACATGCATTTCATGTATGGTCTTGCAAATAGAAATTCAAGAGAAGCTAAGCGTCTTTACATGGAACGCTATCCCAATAGAGGGATACCAGATCATCGAATGTTCTCTGATATTCATAGGCGTTTTCCAGAAGCTGGATCTTTTTCCACGAAAAAAATTAATGCCGGTAGACCACGCAGTGTGAGAACACCACAACTCGAAGAGGGAGTTATGAACGAAATAGAACAACATCCAAGAACCAGTACAAGAAAAATTAGTGTACTTTTGAATGCAAGTCATCAAGCTGTTTGGCGGATCTTGCGGGATTCTCTGCTATATCCTTATCACATTCAGAGGGTACAAGCTCTTCTGCCTTGAGATTTTCATCCGAGGATTAATTTTTGTCAGTGGTACCTCAATAGACTATTGAACAATCCTCATTTTGATTGCCAAATTCTATTCACTGATGAAGCCTGTTTCTCAAGGACTTCAATTATAAATTTTCATAATGGCTGAGGAGAATCCGCATGGATAGGTAGAAACCTATTCTCAAAAGCAATTTTCACTAAATGTGTGGGGTGGTTCTATTGGCGATCATTTGATTGGTCCTTCCTTCTTGCCAGGTCGACTAACAGGTCAATCATACAGACATTTTTTAGAAAACGATTTGCCCTGGTTATTGGAAGATATACCTCTTATGCTACGACGAGAAATGTGGTTCATGCATGACGGTGCTCCTGCTCATTTTTCAGTTTTGGCAAGGGAGTATTTGGACGACAATTATGAAGACAGGTGGATTGGACGGGGGGGGGACCTCACCCATGGCCCGCCAGATCCCAAGACTTAAATAGATTAGATTTCGGTCGACTAACAGGTCAATCATACAGACATTTTTTAGAAAACGATTTGCCCTTGTTATTGGAAGATATACCTCTTTTGCTACGACGAGAAATGTGGTTCATACATGACGATGCTCCTGCTCATTTTTCAGTTTTGGCAAGGGAGTATTTGGACGACAATTATGAAAACAGGTGGATTGGACGGAGGGAACCTCACTCATGGCCCGCCAGATCCCCAGACTGAAATAGTTTAGATTTCTTTTTATGGGGCCACCTGAAATCTCTAGTATACTCGACGCCAGTGAACACCGTAGAAGAACTGAGAAATCGTATAATAGGCGCGTTTGATACAGTTAGGAATACTCCGGGAGTGTTTGAAAGAGTTCGATCGTCTATTAGACGAAAAACAAAAGCTTGTATAAGAGTTGGGGGAGGACATTTTCAACATTTGCTGTAGTTCAGTCTTTTGCGGTTACTTAGTTTTCTTGTTATGATTATTTTTGAGTTTTACGTTTCTTGTAGTAATACATTTTGTGTAATGATTATACAAGTTTATCAAATCTTTATGAATCATCGCAACAGATCAGGAAAATTTCCATAAAAACTAATAATGAATTCATTCACCACAGCTTACAAACTGGCCTCCTTATCATAATCTGGATTTCTCCGAGGATTTCGAGAGAATCGTTCAAAAATTTTCTCGAAATCAGTAGCAGATACGACAAAACAAAAGGAGAACGAAAAGTTTAGTATAATAACAAAGTTCCTTTTTACATTTTTTTCAAATTAACAGTTACACACCAAAAAAAAGTTCTTGAGGAAAACAGGTGACAGTGTTCCAGAAAAAATATCACCCTGTAGATCTGCTATCGAAATTGCCATGTCACGTCGTGAGAACTCTCAAATGTAATATCTATGCCAAATTTCTGTTGAATAACTTGTAAATTATAGATACTATGAGAAAAAACTTGAAAAAAATTCAAACTTCAACACTCTGTATCTCGAAAACGAAGCGTTTGCGACCCCATGTTAATGGAACCTTTTTTTCTTAAACTTAGTTAAGGAATCTCCCCTTTTCGTTTGTAAGTTCAATTTTGGAACACCCTGTATATATGTATATATATATATATATATATATATATATATATATATATATATATATATATATATATATATATATATATATATATATATATATATATATATTTATTTTTATATATATTTATATATATATATATATATATATATATATATATATATATATATATATATATATCAATATATATATAAAAATTTATTTATAAATATATATTAATATAAATATATATATATATATATATATATATATATATGTTTTTTTCAAAGGATTTTTTTTTTTTTTAAGAGGTGGGACGTGTGCCCTCTCACACGCGCCCGACCTCCGTACAATTTTTGGCTTCGTTAACTTGAACATTTAGCCATCAATTTACTATAATGAGGGGAACAACTTAAATCCGGACGGATACAAACATCCAGGAACACGGTGCGAATCGAACCCACCAACTCCGTCAACGAAGACGGCATAGCGCTACCTATAGCCTCTCCGCCACCGGAGCTCCTTTTCAAAGGATCTAATACTGTTGTTAAACAAGAATTGTAATTCTGTTATACCTAGGATTGCAAGATTTATTTTAAAATGATGAAGCTGTGATTTATTATAAATATTTATAATTACTATTTCTGAATGTAACGAATATTCACTAATACTATAA
>JARQZK010003094.1:22500-47500 GCA_030704885.1 Cynegetis impunctata | reverse complement strand
ACGTAGGTAAAGGTTTTCTTTGGTTTCCCTTACCATCTAATGATAAGAATTTTGAATATTAATATTAGACTGAATAGCATATACAAAGCAGCCCTGTTTTTATTCAATTTTTTCAAATCAATAAATGTCAAAGAAATTTCAATTGCGAATGTCGTGGTGAGGCGTCAACTTTTTTGATATAATCGAGTTTTTTAAGATTCAACCAGCCTGTTATTGCTAAAATTATCAAAAGATTAAAAATAGATCACAGGCAACAACAATTCGAATAAATAATTAAATATTGCAAGCTGAAAATATGGCAATGATCCTAAACTTAAGCTGAGAGTTTTAAACTGTAAGTACCCTTTTTTTAAAAGATTTGAAATTCTAAATAAATAAAAAATTTCATTAAAAACGGCTACTTCCATATAAACGAAACTATACCGATAAATGTTGCATTACATAATTAATATTTCCCAAAACTAATTTTCTTTTTTAAAGTTAATTTACTCTTTCTGAGATCTCTCGGATGGAATTAATCGCCTCCGTGGCAAAGTTTGACCAAATCTCCCATACCGGAGAGTTCAAACAATAAACCACAAAATAAGTGATTTTCTTCCATAACAGAGGATTTTATTATAAAAATTTCATTAAAAACGGCTACTTCCATATAAACGAACTATACCGATAATTTTTGCTTTACTTGTTAATATTTTCCCAAAACTAATTTTCTTTTTTAATAATGTAATTTACTCTTTCTGAGATCTCTTCGGATGGAATTAATCGCCATCCGTGGCAAAGTTTGACCAAATCTCCCATACCGGAGAGTTCAAACAATAAACCACAAATAAGTGATTTTCTTCCATAACAGAGGATTTTATTTATTAAACTATTTTCATCTCCAAATTTTCAATCCAATACTTAGCTACGCCGTTCTGATGAGGACCAAAGAGTCCGAAACACGTGTCAACGTCTGCTTCCATATAAGCGTACTATTCCGATAATTCTACTCCACTTCTTTAATGTTTTCCCATAACTAATTTCTTTGTTGTTAGATAAATAGTACCCTATTATTATTATTTTCAAACATTACGTAGGTAAAGGTAGTTCTTTGGTTTCCCTTACCATCTAATGATAAGAATTTTGAATATTAATATTAGACTGAATAGCATATACAAAGCAGCCCTGTTTTATTCAATTTTTTCAAATCAATAAATGTCAAAGAAATTTCAATTGCGAATGTCGTGGTGAGGCGTCAACTTTTTGATATAATCGAGTTTTTTAAGATTCAACCAGCATGTTATTGCTAATAATTATCAAAAGATTATATTTATCTAATTATATATATATATATATATTTATTTGAATTGTTGTTACCGGTGAACTATTTTTAACTTGATGATTATTAGAAAAAAGTTTTGAAAAAACCACGAATGTCGTGGCGAAACGTCATTTTTTTTAATAAAATCGAGTTCTTTTGAGATTCACCAAGCCTGTTATTGCTAATAATTATCAAAAATTTATATATTATATATATAATTATATATTTAAATATATATACATATATATATATATATATATATATATATATACGGGGTATTCCACCGGGAAAGAACGCGATCGGTATATGGGAAACTACACATAGGAAAATTTTGGCAACTCGACTGAAATATTACTCACCTAGAAGATTATTTAAACTTATTTATTAGATATTTATGGACAATGTGATAAGCGTTATCAAGAACATGTGAAAAATTTGCCATCCGATATCCGCAAAAACAAAAGCCATCAAGAAAGGCTGTAAAGCAACTCATTAAAAATTAAAGAACTTTGGACTGAGGAAAGTCCAGTCGAACAATAAAAGCCATGACTATTGATCAAGACCTCTTAGATGCCGCGTATTGTGAAACTGGCCCTGAGACACTATTAAACAAAGTATTTTTTCAGTAAATGTTCAAGCTGACGTCCTTGAACTTCCAGACTTTTTCCACATCAGAGTAACACTTTTTCATGGGTCGCTCTTCTTATAGAGTCCGGCCTTAAATTTATGAACTCATTCCTTACCCGCTGCATGCAATCTTGCATAGTTGTTATGGGCGTATTATACACTCGATCTTTAATCACACCCGCCAAACAGAAAAATCGAGCACTGCAAGATCTGGGGAGCGCGGTGCCCAAAGAAAAGGACCATTGTTTGCTATCCATCGATAAACAAAAACATTTTGTGAAAAATTATCGATGAGGTAGCCACCGTGTGGAGGTGCACCATCATGTTCATAAAACAGATTTCTGTAAACAGCGAGCGCCAAAATATCTAAATAGTCTGTTTCCAAATTATGTAAAATGTTCAGGTAGCCTTGACCTATAAGATAAGAAGCACATTTTATATCTATGATGAATCAGAAATGTTCAACTCACCATTCAAATTTTCTTGGTAAAAACGTAGTGCCAAGACGCCATTATTCCTGATTGCACAATAAATGTTAAAGTGCCAGGCCTCTCGGAAATTTTGTGTTCGAAACACATGTAAATTTGAGCCACTTCGATAATGAGAATTGTGTCGATTAAAGGCACTATTTTTGATAAATTCAGCTTCGTCTGTCCAAATGATATTGTCCAAAAAAGAAAAAAGTTTCCTTGCGCCCAATGACATAAATTCACAGAATGCCACTCGTCTTGAAAAATCAGTTTCTTTTAGATGTTGGACTTTAGAGAATAAGTATGGATTAAATTTGTGTTTGCGTAATATTCTATGAACTGTAGACATAGATAACCCTTACTATAATGCAGCTTGTCTTACGGAAATTGTTGGATATGCGGCGAAATATCAAGAGATATCAAGATGGCAATTTCAATATTCTCATCATTAAGAAGAGGTTTATTTCTTTGCACTACTGTATTGACGGATGCAAAGTTCTTGAAATTTTCTATAATTTGCTTTACAGCCTTTCACGATGGTCTCTGTTTTTGCGGATTTCGGATGGCAAATTGTTCACATGTTCTTGACAACACTTTATCACATTGTCTATATATAATAAACAAGTTTAAATAATCTTCGTACGTATAATTTAAGCGCCCTGGCATGATTATTAATAATTTATTTAGAATTTGATTGTTTCCTGATGCCATCGTCAGAGCCAACTAAGAATAACTTGGTCGTGGCATAATCGTCCTAAAAAATATTAAATTGGCAATATTTCGAAAACTAAAAATTTTACATATGTTATATATATATATAGGTATATATATATATATATATATATATATATATATATATATATATATATATATATATATATATATATATATTATTAATATAAATAATATATATTATATTATATATATATATATCTAAATAGTGGAAATTATCCTTGAATTGCTAATATAATCTCTTCTTTCTTTGTCAGCGAGGAAAGAAGTTATAAATTCGTAACTTCAAGATAATTAGAGCAGAAACTTGATATTATGTGTATATATATATATATATATATATACACACACATATATATATATATATATATATATATATATATATATATATACATAATATCAAATTTCTGCTTGAATTATCTCGAAATTACGAATTCATAACTTCTTTCCTCGCTGACAAGGAAAGAAGAGATTATATGTAGCAATTCAAGGATATTATTTCTACTATTTATATAATATATATATATATATATATATATATATATATATATATATATATATATATATATCTAAATATATATATATATATAGTTTCGCAGATATACTTATAGGCATCAAAAACTATAGATTATATTCATATATGTTTTATGAGTAATCTTAGTCATATCTCTGTATATTAAATTAAGTTCTTCGAAAAATTTTCCATACTACGGGACTTATTTTTGGGTGAATCTCACACTGCTCGTAATTAAGGAGAGTACTCTATCTTACCTCGTTACTACCAGAAACTTCACTCACATAAACTTTAACAACCATAGTAATAATAAATTACAAAATGTTATAGCAACAAATTGGTTAGCTCTATTACTCTTTTCTCATAACGATATGCTTTTGGATCTCGAATGTTATCTTATCAACATTTGATAAAAGCGAACTAAAGTGAATCATTCGCCACTTTCCATCATTTGAAAAGAGAAAGTGATACTACCGCTAGTTAATTAGGTATGAAACACCGGATAAAAAGACAAATAGACTTAATAACGTTTCTTAGCACCTATAATCATTTGGTTGAAAGCATATCGTGGGCTGATCGTAATGGTTCATTCAACATTCTTCAGTTGGATTTTAAACAGGTACGAGTATAGCAGGTAAATAAAAACGCAGAGGTTCCCAGTAAAGATAATGTTTTCTTATTTTACGCTCATCTTTCCTATTTGGATTACCTACTATGGGCACATTGGAATACTAAGATTCATACGAACGTTATAAACGGGACAAAAAATTTTTAAAAATTTGAATGCTGTATATATATATATATATATATATCTGACTCAGATAACGCGCAACAAGCTTAACATATACATATATAAATATTATATATAATATATATATATATATATATTAATATATATATATATATATATATATATATATATATTATATATTTAATATAAATATATAATATTATATTATATATATATACCTCCTCTTTTCGGTTCACTTTCTCCACTTCCTACGGTAGACGCCTCCCAGTACGCCTGGCCCCGCCTATTATATATATATATATATTATAAAATATATATATATATATATATACTATATATATATATATATATATATTATATATATATATATATATATATATATATATATATATATATATATATATATATATATATATATATATATATATATATATATATATATATATATTATATAAACAATATATATATATAATATATAAATATTATACTATATATATATATATTATACTATATATTATAATATATATATATATAGTTATATATAATGATATATATACTCTATATATTATACAGTGTATCTGTTTAAGTTCGCCATATGGAAAAGTTTTTTATTATTAATTTTATGAAAAAAAGTTATCCATTTTAAAAAGTTCTGCATGATATAAAACCTAAAATGCAACCATCAGTGCCTACATTTATTTTTGAAAATATCGAAAACTTCTATGATGAAAATTTATTTAAAATTGTGAATTAGGTTGAGATATACAGTTATCACTTTATTCGTTAAACAAAACAATTGATAACCTTTACGTTTCTTATGTTACGTTTTCTATGTTGCATTATTTTGATGAAGCATTAAAATAATTGATACATAATAAAATTATTCATTTTAAAATAAATATCCACTATAATATAGTGCTAATAATGTTGATTGCGTAATAAGCGTGTTGTTCCTCAAGGTACAACTTTGGCTCCTCTTTTCTTTATAATATTTATGAGTGACATAGAACACTCTAGTATGGTCCAGCAGAAAATGATCATCTATGCAAATGATACTAGTGAAATATTGGCTCAGAATAAGCTACCGCTATCTATAAAAGCAGCAAATTCAGCTGCAGATGAATTCGCCAGATCGTGTGAAAATAGTGGTTTAGTAATTAACATCAGTAAAACGGTCTTCATGGTTTTCCAACATTTTGTTGGACTCATTTTCACAAAATCACTAATTTCGTGGAATAAAAATCCTCGTATGTGCCTTTCGCACCATCAGTTGTAATGAAAACTATTAACTATTTGAACAAGTACAGATTAGAAAATATTCAGTTGAAAAATTTGTAGGAAATTTAGAGAGGAAAGCGGAGGAAAATAAAATTACAACTGCCGAAATTCTCAGCAGATTGGAAACTACATCAGCAACGGAGAAAAATGAAAATCTATGGTCAAATACTGTTAAAAAGAAAAAATGCCCACCATTGATAATAACCGAAAAATACGGACCAGAATAGTACTACTACAATAAGCATCGTCACGTAGAGAATTAGTCCGTCCGATTTATCAGTCGAAGTAAATAAATTTAAACCGGTCGGTCAAGGTAGTGTTGTGATCGAGTGCAATGATGGGGAATCTCTGAAAAAACTGCAAAACAAGGCGGTCGCCGAACTCTCTGAAAACTAAACAATAGAAATTCCAAAAATAGTAAACCCAAAGTTAGTTATTGTTGGTGTACAGGAAACATACTTGAATACAGAGAACGACTTCATTCAGAGAGTGAAAAACCAAACATGCCTTTCGATTTCACATTTGATGAAAATGTGAAAATTAAATTTATTAAAAAGTACAATCCAAAAAGTAAACGGTTCTATAATGTTCTTTAAGAAGTAGAGCTAGAGGTTTTCAAGTGTCTGACTAAGCATAAAAAAATTTTCATAAACTGGGAAAGCTTACCGATTTATGAGTATGTAGGCGTCTAGCGTTGTTACAAATGTTGGAAATATGGGCACAAAGCTATACAATGCCAACAATAAAATATTGTCCGTTGTGCAATCAGAGTCATAAAAGTGTGGATTGTAAATCAACTGTGAAGGAATGCAATAATTGTAAATACGCTCATGAGGTTTTGAAGATCCTTAACATAGATTTTGAGCACACTGTTTTTGATAGAGACTGCGTCTGTTATCAAAGGGCACAGGAAAGAGCCAAAGCTAGGACTCAGTACATATTGCCACCAAAGAACATACCCAAAGCATTTTATCTATAAATAGTCTGTTAATTTTACATATAAACATTCAAGGACTCACATCACATATTCTGGAGGTAAAACAATTGTTGCAGAGTCGAACCCCATTGATTGTATAAGTGAAACCCATATTACCCCAAAAATTGATGATAAAGAAGTGTCTGTATCCGGTTATCATGCAGTGTTTTGCTATTCAAACAGCAGACACACTGAGGATATTCTTGTTCACATAAAAAATTGACTAAATTTTACGGTACTTTTCAACGAGGCTGTTGACTACAGCTATTGGGCATTGTTTATAAGGGTACATATAAAGAGATATATGCTAGTGGTGGGAGCCATCTACAGATCCCCAAATGGAAATTGTAAAGAGTTTTTGAATTATTTGGACATAAAACTTGATAACATTTTTCTTAAGCTAAGGGCTGTGATTTTAGGAGATCTGAATATATATCTTATAAAGAATGACAGTGTCGCAAAAAACTTAATAAAAATTATAGAAGCGGCTGGATTTACACAAATTGTTGAAAAATAAATTAGAATTACTGATGAGTCATCCACACTAATTGATCACATAATTACCAATGTTTTTGATGCCAACGAAGTTCCAAGAGATTTTTCAATGTTGACTGATCATGAAATAATTGGTATTAAATTAGAATTTTCAGATAACCATGTGAGGGAAGAGTATTTTTACAGAATAAATTTAACTTGTGATGCCATCTCTAGCGTAATGAAAGAATTAACAGGAGCAAACTGGAATTACCTGTACAAGATGTAAACATCGTATACTTAGATTTTATAAACATTATTCAAAGGACAGTGAATAAAATAGCTCCAAGTATATGATCTCCACAAAATATCCTTGGATTACAAGAACAGTCGAAGAGGCACAAAGAAGCAGAGATAGAGCTTATACAAAAATGACAAGAAATGATGAAGATTAGAGAGAGTATCAAACTAAGCGTAATAGAGTTACTTCATTATTACGTTGAATTGAGTTGGCATTCACTTGGTGAAAGTTCGTATTCATAACTTTATAAAGAAATAAAAAAACTAACTAAACTATATACAAAACAATCTATTTATACGAAAATTGAATATAACAAAGAGGTTCCTAGAGAAACTAAATAATAAGCAATTCATTCAGAGCTATTAGTACCTAGGTACATTGAACGGAATTTTTACATTTATTGATTATAGGGATTCCCAACAGTAAGTTTTATGGAGACTATTTTCTAATTGTAATATATTATAATTGTGATTAAAGGTATGGTTTTCTTGAATAAGATGGCACGTATAATTAGAGTCAGTTTTCAGCTTTCCAAATAAAAATTTGATTGACATATTAATATAGGAAATTTGAACCCAAGTACGCCATAAAAAACTCAAACGAGTTGATCAAAAACATTGAAAATATTGTATTATCTCACAATTCAAAATTATTTTCTTCAGGTGTGAACAATCTGTTTCCTAGCACTCCGCCTAATGAAACTGTAAATTTAATCAAAAATTTTCTTATTTCTAATCATTTTCATCCACTTATACAGTCAGATATTACTCATTTACTGGAAATTTGTTCAGAACAAAATTATTTCAGTTTCAACAACGTGTGTTATATAAATAAGGAAGGTTTGATTATGGGAAATCCCTTAAACCCTTTGTTATCAGAAATCTTTATGGATAATTTAAAGAAAACTATGAACCACATCAGCAGTAAATACTTTCTTTATTGGTATAGATACGTTGATGACGTCATTGTTATCTACACTGGTACATATAGACAATTGGATTTCATTACTTATATTAATTCCATACGCCTTCGTATTAAATTATCTCTAGAAAATGAAATGAATAATCCTATTAATCACTTAGATTTAACTATTACCAGAAAAAACAACAAACTCGAATTTTCAATTTTTCATAAACCATCTCATACAGATATTACAATTCATAACACATCACTACACCTTTTTTCACATAAATTAGCGGCTTATCATAGTATGACTCATAGGCTTTTCAAAATTCCGTTGTCCGAAGCTAATTTTGGAATGGAATTGCATATAATTAAACGAATGGCAGTAAATATGGGTTATTCATCTAATATGATTGACAGTCTCATTCAGAGGAAAAAATACAAAATGGCAATTTCATAAGTTTACCCTCTCATATCCGAGAAAAGTAGAGTATTTAACAGTTTAACATACTTGGGCCAACCTTCCGAAAACCTGCAACTGTTTTTTCATAAACAAAATTTCATATAAAACCAACAATAGCATTGGAAAATTGTTTAAAAAGAACAAATCAAAAATTCATAGAGATGAACGTACTGGTGTTTATAGACTCGACTGTAATGATTGTGAAAAATTCTATATAGGACGTAAAATTAGAAATTTCAAAACTCGAATACACAAACACCAACGTAGCTATATTAAGCAGAAAACTGACTCTAATTATGCGTGCCATCTTATTCAAGAAAAACATACCTTCAATCACAATTATAATATATTACAATTAAAAAATAGTTTCCATAAAAGCAACTGTTGGGAATTCCTATACATCAATAAATATAAAAATTCCGGAAACCTAGTTAACGACCAGATTGAAGTAAACCCTTCTCCTCTTCCTTAATCTGTTCAATGTACCTACTAATAGCTCTGAATGAATTGCTTATTATTATTTAGTTTCTCTAGGAACCCCTCTGTTATATTCAATTTTCATATAAATAAATTGTTTTGTAATACCATAGTTTAGTATGAGATGAAGTCAATGTTATGACGAAACGCGTTTACTTAATAGATTTTTATTCCAACCTGTGAAAAGTTTGTTTTTTATTTCTTTATAAAGTTATCATTATTACGTACTGAAAAAACAAAACAATATGATCAAAATATAGACAGGTGCGGAGAAGATGGGAAAAAATGTGGAGAAGTCCGGCTTTAGGAGTAACCATTCTTGTGAATCGGCTCTATAATATGTATGTGCAACGTGGCGTAAGGAGATAAATGAAGATAAAGTGCTACGCTTTCGTAGACTTGCACCGAGCTTTCGAAACAATTGATCGTTGTATCCTTATAAAAAAATTTGAATTATAGGGTGTAAGTGGTTGTGCATTAGATTGGATAAAGGATTATCTGAGCAACAGGTATCAAATAACTAAAGTAGACAATATGTTTTCAAGTAAAAGGGAAAACGAATGGGGTGTCCCGCAAAGAAGTGTACTGGGTCCTCTACTCTTTGTTGCTTATGTTAATGATATTCATATAGCATTGAAAGAATCATTTGTTAATTTATTTGCGGATGATACTCTTATTTGTGTAGCAGGAAATAATTTTAGGGAAATGTCAAATACCCTTAACAAAGAACTAAAAATCTTGTATGACTAGCTTTGCCAAAATAAATTGGAACTGAACACATCAAAAAAAAAATGTAAGGTATCTACTAGGTTCAAGACAAATTGTAGAAAATATTTCGAGTTTGGGTTAGCCCTCAACATAAATGGCTATACAATTGAGTTTGTTTCTGAAATAAAATATTTAGTTATTTTCTTGGATCCCCAACTTAGTTTTTCTAATCAGATAGATTATCTATGTGAAAAATTAGGTAAAGAAATTGGATTTTTCGTCGCATTTCAAATTATTTGTCACAATGGGCAAAAATACTCTTATATAACACAATTATTTTACCTCACTTTATTTATTATTGTTCCTTATTAATATCTTGTACGCAGGAAAATATAAATAGACTAGGTAAAAATTCAGCTAAATAAAGTAATGCGCATCATCCTTAATTGTAATAAAAATACCCCAATAGTAAGCATGCTGCAGGCATTAGATTGGTTAAAGATTTCTTTCACATCTTCTAAATTGATAATCGGCAGATATGGTCAAGTCAGATATACTTTTGAACTGCATAATGTTCCATATATGTCACAAAGTGATTTTTAGATGAAAAATGTCAATTATTCAAAAATACGAGTACTTGCCACTATGAGGCAGTTACTAGAAGTATATTTTTTACAAAAACAATTTTTATTGGGTAGAAAGTTACGTGGATGAACTCAAAACTATTACTAATTCGATAGAAATACGATACTGCGGAGGACCCAGTTGGTCCGAAACAGTCTGTCTATGGTTTGTGTTTGTCTCACGGTTATATTCTGGGGCCATTATAGTTTATTGTTTTCATAAATTATACTAATGTAAATATGAATCAAGGAAATAGCAAAGCTTGAACACTCTAATTTAAATATGACACCTAGCCTATCTGTGCTGTGAAATGTAAAATTCACCTAACCACCAATTGGAAAACAATATGAAAAGTCGGCGAGTAAAAACAACTGGAGTAATGAAGGTTCAAATCACGCCTTCTGCGGTCTCACATGAACCGACCCCTAACACCCCAATTCCTGTACGCGTGAAATCTTGGAGGATTGACTTTATCGGCGATCCCAGCGCTCTAATACCCTTAAAAACAAGGGACGAATAGACGCGGAGAAAAATGGTTTTACAAGTTTGTAAACTCCTGACAAAACGTATTTGGTAATAATAAAGCATCCAACTTAAAATTTCTTGGTAAACTCTGATGGTACCTAGTTAGAACCGCAAAACAATTTGCTATTTGCCAAATCTTTTGCTCAGTCTCTCGGAATTTCTGCCAATCTCTGGTTTATTTGAATTTTTTTCTTTCTTCCTGTCGTTTGAATGAACTCTTTTGTATTTTGAACTATCAGTAATTTGAACTTTTTCTCTGGTCCCTTGAGTTTGAAATTATCGAGGGTCGACTGTATATCAAACTAAATATTGATGAGAGTGAACGAAAATAGTCGAGTTTGTAACTGAGTTACAAATCCTTGACGAAAATAATGAATTGTATAAGTATTGAAATAGATATTCATATTTGTGAAATTCTTCGGTTACATTTTTGCTGAAGTGTTTCATTGTGCCTCATTTGGTTGAAATACTTATTATGTGTAGATATGTCATGAACCTAGTATATTCCAAAAATGATTTAAACTGAATTGGTCGACATTTAAGATATACAAAAAATATTCCTATCAGATTTTGAGTATCCTCCAACATTCTGTTACTGATGACAACTGATACTAAACTCTCAATAAATTAGTTTTGTTTCATTCTCAAACCGAATACCAAGATATTGTCTTTAAGAATCTTCTCTGTGGAACATTATAATATTATATCGTATTCCACCCTAGATGTTCCAAAGTATCTATTTATTGATCATTCAAAGAGTTGGGGCTATATCCTACCGGAAAAACTTCCACATGCAACATTTTTCATAGCTCATTTACCTAGTGGGGAAAGGAATCTATAGCTAAGAGCGAAAATTAGACATAGCTTAAAATTGAATACTGACAACTTCAGAGATATAGCGCTTGAATTTATATGTTCAGATATAATCGATATAACCACAGTAGACGGCTCAATTGTATAACATCATGGTATATGTAGTGAAGTATACAGTTAATTAAGTTACTAACCTTCTGTGTAATTATGAAAAGATAAAAAATCAGACTTAAAAAATTTCCGAGGAGATATCGTATGCCACTACAAATCGATGACTTGGTGAGAGGCCCTCAGAGTTTTTAGGTGAACCAACTTATTCCATAGTGTTCTATGTCAAATGGATCGACTTGTGCATCACTGTATATCATTTGTGAAATTATACACAAAAAAATTGGGTTCAAAATATATAATAAAAATAAATTAACCATCTCTCAGTACCATCAAATACATACATTTCTCCTATTATACTATCCTTTTAAATTCGTGATATTACATGTGGTTTGGAAGAATGAAACCTATAATATATATATATATATATATATATATATATATATATATATATATATATATATATTATATATATATGAAATATATTATATATATATATATTATATATAATATATATAAAATATATAATATATATATTATATATATATATATATATATATATTATATATATATATATATAATATATATATATATATTATATATATTAATATATATATATATATATATATATATATATATATATATATATATATAGCGTATCCCGTAAATAACAAGCCAGAGTGACACTGGAGGTAGATTGGATTCAGGTCAACCAGATAACATCAACATGACCTTAGTAAAAGTTTTCTGGTTTTCGGAATATTGCCACTCTTATTTTTTTTTTCAAAAATCTATACTATTTGTCGCCTGTTTTGAATATAAATAACGCAATCGCAAATGATTGCGATTGCGTTAAAATTCGGAGCGATTGCTACTTGCGGTGTATAAATGTTGAATCACATCGATTTGATGTGTCAACTTTACCCTAGCAGATATAGTAGCCACCTTCGGTTGTCCGGACGTACGAGTTCTCTAATCTGAAAGATGTGGTTCAATTGTTTCCGACTGGTGGCGCTGCGTCATATTTGTATGCCATTGAGTTACTAGAAGGAAAATATAAGACCGTTTGAAATGTTGGTTTGGTTATCACTTTCGATGGATGGATGATACTGATGAGCCCCAATAAGGGCGAAACAGTCTGTCTATCAATTTCCATCGTTTGATAAACAAATTAACATTTATAAAAATTACCGTCTAAGGTAGATACAGATATTTCGATGCTTTCGTGAACTCTTATAACCAGCTCCGCTAGGAGGTTTGTTTGATTAGTTTCAAATAAATGTCCTAGTTTCACTTAATAACCACGATACGTGTTCCGTTATCACGCGAATTCTTACTCACTTATATATATATATATATATATATATATATATATATATATATATATATATATATATATATATATATATATATATATATATATATATATATATATATATCAGTGGCGGATATTAGGGAAATCCCCCATCCCCTTGGAACCGCAGAACCTGAAAATTTTACTTGTATGCTAGGAAAATATTCTCTGCTATAAAAAAAATGAAAATACAACAGTGGCACTCTTCTCACCAAATTGAAATACGCTATGGAAATCACAACAAGATCCTATCATAAATTGCATTATATGACCTGTCTTATCTTTTTTAGCCCTTTTCTGGGCGACTCACAGCGAAAGTACTAAATTCTGAATTGAGAAAGAGTCGATCTTGTGAGTACAATTAGTACTATTGAGTATGAAAAAACTCAACGCATGGTGACGTCATTAAAATCCGTTTATCTCGCCAAAAACGCCTCAACTTGACTGGCCGATAGAATCACGCTACGCCCAGCTGAGCGGAATCATCTATATAGTAACTATAAGTTGCCCAAGTTACCCATTTCATACCAAGCTAGTTAGTCGAGTATGTTAGGTACGCTGGCTAGTATTTGGGAGGTCTCGGGTTCAAACCCCGAGGCCGACTGGTCTGCCATGAGATTTTTTCAGAGATTTCCTCATGGTAATGTAAGTCACTGCTTGCAAACTTAAAAGGCGAATGCTGGGCCAGTATTAATCCTCTGAACCCTACCCACACTTCCTATGTTCCATAAATATCCCGTCTCACCTAGCCTTAATGCACTTGTACATACAGCTCTATCCTCTGATCTGGCTGAAGGAGTTAATCCCAAACTCAAGCTGGCCCGCCTCCCAGACACATACTTCAGGGAGGAATGAAACACGTGTGTTTCCTTCCTTTTTTTCCCATTTCATTTTCTGTCAATTTCTGTGTAGTTATACCGAGGCGATTAATGCCATCCGCGAGATCCCTTATCGCCTCCGTGGTCAAAGTTTTACCAAATCTCCCAAACCGGAGAGTTCGAACGAAGTACCACAAATGTGTGATTGTCTTCCGAAGCAGGGGATTCTGCTTGTTGTTGCTGTTTCACTTCCAGGTTTTCCATCGCATACTTCGCTACGCCGTTCTGATGAGGACCAAAGAGTCCGAAACACGTGTCAACGGCTGCTTCGACATATGCGGGCTAGACGGATAATTTTGCTTGTTTTATATACTAATTCCCCGCGATAAATTTCCTCTTTGTAGTATATATATATATATATATATTTATATATATAAATATATATATATATATATATATATATATATATATATAAAAATATATATATATATATATATATATATATATATATATATATATATATATATATATATATGTATATATATATATATATATATGTATATATATGTAATATATATATATATATATATATATAGATATAATAAATTATTTATTTATATATATATATATATATATATATATATATATATATATATATATATATATATATATATATATATATATGTATATATATATATATATATATATATATATGAAAAACTTGGTTCTCGGGATAAACCGCGTAAAAGATTTGAAAGAGTTGACTCTGAAGAGTAGGCAGGTTGAGACATCAGAGTTGACAGGAAGCAGTACGGTTGGTGGAGTAGGCAGGTTGAGACCACGCAATCGTATTATTTCCGATTCCTCCTATTTCGATTCGTGGAGTAGGCAGATTGAGGCCACGTATCTGAATTATTATCCCTTCTAATTCTCCTGAAGATGGCTTCGCAAAAGGAGCCGAAACGTCGAGATTTTTCAAATCTTTACGCGGTTCATCCCGAGAACCAAGTTTTTCAAATACTTCCGACCCCTGATATCTTTTTGTACATATATATATATATATATATATATATATATATATATATATATATATATATATATGTATATGTATATATATATATATATATATATGTATGTATGTATATGTATTATGTATATATATATATATATATATATGTATGTATGTATATATATATGTATGTATGTATATATATATATATATATATATATATATATATATGTATATGTATATATATATATATATATATATATATATATATATATATATATATATATATATATATATATATATATATATATATATATATATATATATATATATATATATATATATATATATATATATATCAGTGGCGGCTCGTGAGGTGTTTGTTTAAGGAGGCTACAAGAGGTGTTGAAAAATACACCATAGGCGAAAATTTTTAGGATTTCAAGGTCTGCCGCCTCATAATTTAAAGAAAATCAAAGTAAAACAAGCACCCTAAAATATTAATTTCTTTGGAAAAAAAATTGTTTTCACTTTCGAGTGTCTACCTTGAGACATACAACTCCTATTTACAATATTCACAAAAACTCTTCTCAGCCAATTAATCAATTCATCTATTCATCAAAAAAAATTTTCTTTCATAAAATAGGTACCTACCTACCTACTTAACGAATTTGTTACCTATTCGAGGAATTAATCAATTGTTGCCCAGCAAGTATCAATAACATTAATTATGTTTTGTTTTCCAAGCAATTTAAATTTGATCCGCGACACGACATTGAACGTGATAAATTTTTTAAATCGTCAGATCCTAAGCGGCCCCAAACAGAGACATTTTTCCTAGTAAAAAGTAAACACTGCCAACAAAATAATTTATTTTTTACCTGTGATCCGGTTAGCCAAGGATTACTCTTATAATTTCTGATATTAAAACCGCGATTCTGTTGTTTGTTACGCTGCACCAAATGATTTAATTCCGGGATAGGTTGCAATGTTTTTATTAAAACTTTATCGTCTTAACTTAGTACACTAAAGTTATGGGATAACAAATATTCCACTAAGTCACCATTGAAATTTTTAAAATTAACTTCAGTAACCAAATTCGTTTTAAAAACAATACGCGAGCAAAATAAATTAAAAATCAGCCTACCGGCCACCGGCATAAAATTCAAAACAAACTGATCACGCTTCAGTCTTCACGTGATTGCTACGTGCACTGTAATAGAATAAATAAGGTCGAATATCGTATGCTTTGAACTGAGCAGCTAGGTTCAATCGGTGTTGCCATTTACATGTGGTTTCCTTTTCTATTGCAATAAAGTATTCATTCGCAGTATTCGCACCATTGTTTGCCATTTGCATGAATAATGAACGTTGAAAATATACCTTTTTGAGCCTCTGCAGCGTTGCCACTATTGAAATGAAATCTTGAAATGAATAATGCAGTAAGCAGTAAATGCAAATACCTTCTACCGCAATTAATAAATTATATTATATAATGTAGGTTGAAAGGAAGGTATGTGCATAAAATAATATGATTTTGATTAATATGAATATGCTGAATGCTGACTATTCAATATAGTATAGTAGTGATATACAGAATATTGAGGAGGCGGCTTAGCCTCCTTAGCCGCCTTCGAATAGTCGCCCCTGATATATATATATATATATATATATATATATATATATATATATATATATATATATATATATATATGAGTCACTGCACAGAGAAAAATATATATATAGTGTTGTTACAATAACCTTCTGACACTAGGGCAGCTTTATTGAAGAGAAGCTCCGTAAAACTTTTAGGTTGAGCACTTTATTTCAGGAAAGGCTCAAAACTAACACTGTAAAACGTTGCACTATTTATGATTAACTTTATTTGAATTTTGCACTATTTATGATTGATTGCACTTTATTGGATCTGGATTCGTTGAAGTATAAGACATTAATTAATACAGAACTGATTTAACAGACTAACATTACGACATGTAAAGCACGAAGGAATCTACTGGACTAAAGCTGCGTAGGATTGCTCTGACTTATATACTTTTATTATAAATGCTGACCTAAGCAAACATAAATGAGTTAAGAAGAACAATAGGTTCACTGTTAGGAGGGTTCACAACATTCCTCCACCCTTATAAGGATTTTTGATGAAATTTTTAAATTGAAGAGAAAATCTTAAGTGAGAGCAATTACTTATACGTTAGGTTTATAATAATTAATTATTTTGGCAACAGTTTGCAAGTTATTTGAATACATAGAATTGAAATTTATATAAAGTGACTGTTGCGAAATAATAAAAATATACCATTATGTTTGAATACATCAAATGGAAAATTATATAATATGATTATTGCGAAATAATGAAAATACAGAATTAGAATAATTGATGAATAATAAGTCTGCTTCTGTTTGTGCAGATCGAAAAAAAACATTATTATTATTATTAGATATTAGCCTTAATTGTTCAATTAATAAGGAGTGACTTTAGTTTAGGTCCTCTTGGATCTTCTCAGAGACTGTGAGCTAAACGTTTCGTTATCTTGATCATCTGGAGGATTCGTAGTATCTATTCGTTGAAGTTCTGTATCGTATCGGACTATGATTGGTTGTACTGATTTTGTATGGCATTGATTGAATATTTGGAGACACAGGCTGGCTTCAATCGCTCTGGGTTCTCTTGTAAAACTGCAGAATTTTCGAAGTATTTGAAATAATCCGCAACATTTCAAAATATAATAAATTGCAATAAGTAGGAATAAGCTGATTAATATGGTGATAAGTGTTGTTTACCAGTTAGATTTCTTTATTATAAATGGTTGATTTAGTTGCTGTTGAATTTATTCATCGAATTCTTTAAATTCGAGTTCATGAAAATCAACATTCATTAATTTAATTGGTGTTGAATGTATGGCATCTAGAGTAAGATTTTTCTTGAGTTTCAGACAGCATTCATCTTCGTTAATATTTGTTGAAGGTATTTCATATGCCGAATTGGAAAACAGAACAGCTTGCGTTGCTTCTAGAGTGTTATCGCTGGTGAAAGCTTTGCATTTTGGGGATAATTCTAGAATTCTCCTTTTATTGATGATTTTTTGTTGCAGTGGTTCCTTTTCGCATAGAATAAATAATTGGGTAGGACTTGAATTTGAGTAAATCCAATGATTTTGATCTAGTTCGTGCCATATTTCTAAATGAGCAATAAGATTTCCTGTTAGTAGAAATGAACGGAAGTCGTTAAATTTGATTGATGGTTGAAGGTGGGTCGTTAAACATGACAGGTGGGGGGTAATAAATAATGACTGGTGGGTAGTGAAATCATGATTGATGATGACACAAAGGTGATAAGATGTGTTATTTATTAGGGTTTGAAGTTAAATTCGGCGTGGGTGGTCTATGGTTATTTCGTGGAAAGAGTATTTTTGAAATCAGTCAGATCCATTATTCTTGATTGATGTGACAGACTGAATGTATGAAAAGGTTGCGCAATTCATCGGAGTTGAAAAGTAATTCGGCGTGGGTGGTCTAGGTATTTCAGTGACCGTGGAAATATTTCTTTTCTTCACGAAATTTGATAGGCAAGACCAAAAAAACCCCACACACATCTATACGAAACGGTGGAAGTGGTATAAAACCACCACTATAATCAAAACTTGGAGGGGTAAGGGCATAAAAACAGCTCGCTGCAAACAAATAGACAGTTCTTACTTAATATCTACCAGCAGTTAAATACCATGTACAGTAAAAACGAGACCGTTCAACCAAGGCAACAACAAAGATGGCCGGCGAAATTCTAGACGGAGAAATCAAGGAAAACAATAGTGCCAATGCAGGAAACGAGACCTCAAAAGAAATACCCCAAGAGTACCGGCTACCACTACATGCCTCATTCGTCATCAATAGATGGTAATTACAGTTCCACAAATATGGTTCCTTATCCTGAAGATGTGTACCACAACACCACAAATCGTAGGATGGAGCATTAAATGCATCGGCTCGTGAGTGAAGACATATACAATTTGAATCTCTCAGGCAGTAAATATGTAAGCATTGGTCTGGATCCTTTCAATGATTTTCAATGTTTACTTAAAATGTGTCGATAAGGTTATCTTGATTTCATTTCATTCACGAAAAAAGAAGTAGATGAACTTATTGTTAAAATACCAGGGCTACTGAAGGAGCTAGCGAAAAACAGTGAAATTGAAATATATCTGGATACAATTGGTTAATATTCACTGTATTCTATATGTAACAACGTGTTGATATTCAGGGAAAGTAACTTTCCAAAACTTTATTTGACCCTTGATTCTTTAGAAACTTTTGCAGTTGGAATGAATCTTTTTGTACGGAAGATGAGTGAAAAAATTTATAGTGACGATGCTATAACCAAGTATTGCACAATTGATTATTCTTTTTCAGATTTTATTCTTACTGAAATGCGTAAAGAACATTTGCGTGTAATGTATATACAAACTTGTGCTGAATTTATAAAATTGAGTTACAATGACTCACCTCATATGTATGAATTGCTTGTAAAATATTTCAATATTGCGAATATTGTGTTAGATAGTACCAGTTAGTAGATATATTATGTATATTATAAGTAATGTAATTGTATATAAATATGATGTTGGTATGTACAGGCTGTCCCATTTTCGATGTCCTTACGGGGTAACTCGCTTATTTTTGAAGATAGAGATTTGCGATTTTCTCGAACGTTGGAGACTTTTTTATGAATCTTACGATACAGTAAACAAAACTTTTATAGCTTGCTTCGTTTTCGAGATACGGGGCGAAGTTGAAAATATTGCATTTTGGTCCCCCTCCTGTATCACAGCTGTCTTTCAACTTAAAGGAGAAGTAAAAACTGTCTTTCATACAATTTTTTTGTTGAATCCAGTGGCGTAGTCAGATTTTCGAAATGAGGTGTCATTGTTTAGATATAACCCAATGTTATAGTTTTTAAATGGAACACTCTGCTCATTTTTACATATTCAAAACAAAAATGTTTTGCGCTTTTCGACAATATATAATACTTATATAAAATTCTTAGTATTATCCCTGTATTTAGATAATTTTCTTTTTTTTATGGCAAGTCAAGACAATGTCAGTAGTTAATACTAAGAGAGAACTGACTCAAGATGGCGGCCATCGAGGTGGGGGGACCATTCCGTCTACGTCAAATCGATATTCAAGATGGATGCTATGACGTCATGGGGCCTGGGGGCCCTCTGTCATCTAATATAGACGCTCCTTCTCCTCGATCCTGGCCTGGGGGGCCCTGGCTTGGGGCTCTCGACTGAGGGGCCCTGACTCTCTCTTACACCTACTCCTTCTCATCGATCCTACCCGGGGGGCCCTAGCTGAAATATTAATAAATGAAAAAAGCTGTGTTGGGATTCGAACCGCAGAATTTCTGCACCAGAGTCTAGTACTCAGACCGGTCATCCGTCAACCTATTGTTACAATTAGGATTAAGCGAGTGATATAACTAACTTGCGCAGATGTCATCTTGAATCATAGATATCCCGGATCTGTCATACGTCATCCGATCCGTTATTCGTAACTGTCAAATGTCATCTTGAATCATAGATATCTCAGAGCATATAACTGTAATATTCTTCATAGGGGCACCGAGCACCGCGGAGTCTTCATGAGGGCCCCCAGGAGTCTTCATGTAGGTTCAGGACATTGAAATTATATAATATATATATAGAGATTGAAATTATATGATTCCCCGGTCCGCCGGGAACTGAAATTTTTAGGTATATAAGAGGCCGTCTTCGTAGATTTGGATATCAGATTACATACATAGTTATTTAAAAAATAGTTATTTTCAAATAGTTTGTATCATTTTTAAATATCAAAGATTTTTCAATTAACACTTACTAGAAAAAATATGATTTTCAATACTAGAATAATATTGAATAAATCAAACATGAGAAACTATGTATTTATATACCTATATATATATATATATATATATATATAATATATATATATATATTTATATTTATATATATATATATAAAATCTTTGATATTTCACCCTGTAATTTTTCTGTCATATATATATATATATATATATATATATATATATATATATATTTAGGTTCGGAATTAAATTATTCATAAAAGAATACGTTATAACCATTATATATCACAATTTTATTAGGTGGAAATCTCCGTAAGTAAATGAATTAATTAGATACAAGGTCATTTATTCAGTTCGAATGCGAATGAAGAATTTCAGCATCAGCGTTTTATGAATCAAGTTATTTCTAAAGGGGTCCATACATAGTCAATCTCGATCCCGATCAGGATTTCATCATTTTGAGACCAGATCCGTCAATCTAACTAGTACATTATCAATCTGAATCACCGATCTCGATCGAGATTGACTGTGTACGATCTCCCTTAAGAACAACAAAGGAATTTCTACATGCTTATTCAACAATTTTCAACCGTTAGCTGTGTGCAAAATCCCTCCTCCACTAAAAACTTCCTTCTAATAATTCTATATGTTGAAATTTTTCTTATTAATTTCATTCCAACTTCAAATTCATTCGAAGCAGCATCGTTAAACTTTCGATCTAACCGTTTGGGTGTGTCTTCCTGGCTTAGTGAAAATCAAGTAAGTTTTTTTGAGTTATACCTCAGAAAGTTATTTAATATTTTTTATATTTGTTTTAGAGACTGATTTATTAGGAAAATTGAACAAAGTTTCATTCCTAGAGAGGAAACCAAAGAAGAAGCTATCCGATCTGATTATCGAGGAGCCCTACAGAATATACGAGGTAAAAATAATTACTTCTGCGTTCGGAGATTCAGTACTTCTAGACTTGGGTGACTACAATATCTTTTTACCGAAGAGAGTGATTGAAGAATACAGGTCTCATATAGAGGAGAATATTTCATCGTATCCAAGGGAACATTGGAAACCTGAAAAATCAATCCAGCTCCAATATTTAAACTTATTAAAAACTAGGTAAATATTATTCAATTTTCTATAATATTTTTTCTCTCTGTCTGTGTGAATTATACAAAAATGAATTTCACTGGTAAATTAACTAAAATAGATGAAACTCTCAAATTAATTCAACAAAATTATTCTCTTTCAAATTCTAAAACATGGCAAAAAATGATTTTTTCACATATTCGTACGTGTTATAGAGCTTTGAAACGAATTAATTTTACTATAGGTGAAAAACGTAAAATATATTCCAAAATCGTTCAGCTCAATTGTATGAGCTGTTTTATTAAATATTTCCCCCAGCAACAACAACACAGTGGCGGAGGTTTACCGAAAAAACGTAATGATAGAATTCGGTGGAGGAATATTAATGCTATTTATAAAAATAGAGTTAGGACTGGATTTATTATTAATTTACGTCATTTAGATGTCCGACCATTCTTAGATGATTCTCTAGTTCTTTTCAAGAATAAAATCAGTAAAATTCTCAAGGATTTTAGTACTTTAAAAGTGAACACAACTTTCTGGGGTGATTTCGTTAAAGTTTCGAATGACTGTGAAATTATAGAACGAAAATATTTCGGTACACCGAATGCTATAATCGATATATCGACAGATTTATCAATGTGGTTCAAAGAAAATGTCTCAAACAAAATTTTACATTATTTAGAAGAGAAGAGCTTTAAAGGTAGTGGTTGGGCTCTCTCGAAAGTTGTCTTATTGGAAGTAGCTATTAATAAATTTGAAATGGGTGCAGGCGGTTCATCTTACATCAATTTACCTCAGGAAATAATTAACAAAAAAGCTTGCGTTAACGTTGTGAACAACGATAATGCATGCTTTTTCTGGAGCGTAGTCAGTTGTCTTTATCCAGCGGCTAGAAATTCATGTCGTACGTCATCATATCCTTTATACTCTGAAGTTTTGAGAACCACAGGTTTAGAATTACCTATGAAACTTACACAAATCACGAAATTTGAAAAAATGAATGATATTTCGGTGAATGTATATGCTTTGGAATTAACCGAGAGTGAAAATAAATCTTTTTATTCAGTGATACCCATCAGGTTGAGTCAACAACAACACCGACTTCCTAATCGTCACGTTAATTTACTATTAGTTCAAAATATATACTATCCTAAATTAAATGAATATGACCCGGTCATAGAAGATCCTGAAGATAGCGATGACGACAACGAAATCAGATATCATTATTGTTGGATAAAAAATCTCTCTAGACTCGTATCAGGTCAAATTTCCAAGAGAAACGGAAAAAAATTCATTTGTGATAGATGTTTGAATTATTTTAGCGCTCAAAGTAAATTGAATGAACATGAAGCGTTATGTCGTGATTTGAACCATTCTAAAGTTACTTTTCCGAAATATGACTATGTAGAATTCAGAAATCACTCTTTTAAACAAAAATGTCCCTTTGTGATTTATGCAGATTTCGAAGCTATTTTAGAAAAGTGTAATGAAAAAATTAGTGCCAAGACGACTAAATATCAAGAACACAAACCCTACAGTGTAGGATATTACCTAAAATGCTCCTATGACGATAATCTCTCACGTTACGCTAGTTTTCGCGGAGAAAATTGTCTAGATTGGTTCTCCGATGAAATCGATAAAATTGGTAGATTTATTTATTCAAAAATTAAGCACATTGAACCTATGACAGGGGTACCTGATGAAGTCACCACTCATTGTCATATTTGTGAAAAACCCTTCACAAATAAGGAGATAATTGTTAGAGATCACGATCATTTTTCCGGGGAATTTAGGGGGTGGGCTCATCAGAACTGTAATTTAAATTTTAAAAAACTTTTTATTGTCTCAATATGCGCCCACAACCTCTCGAACTATGATGGTCACTACATCGTGAAGTCACTTCTTCAACGAGGACCAATCAACACCCTAGCCCTCAATAAAGAACGATACATTTCATTCACCTATTATCACAAGGAAACTAAACTTAGATTCAGATTTATAGACTCATTCAGATTTATGGGAGCCAGCTTGGACGAACTAGTGTCAACCCTGATTCTAGGTAATTTCAAAAATCTGAAAAAAGAGTACCCCGATCTAGTCGATGAGGAATTTGAGCTTCTAACCCAAAAAGGTGTCTTTCCTTACGACTATATAACCGATTTCGATAAACTTAACGATCCAACACTTCCTACCATCGAAAAATTCTACAATAAACTCACCGATTCTCATATTAGCGAGAAAAGTTACCGCCATGCTCAAAAAGTGTGGAAAACCTTTAATATTCAAACACTAGGCGAGTACAGTGACCTCTATATGAAAACCGATATAATGTTGCTCGCAGATGTAATGGAAAATTTTAGGGAAACGGCTACAAAAACCTATAATCTCGATCCAATTTGGTTCAATACTTTACCTTCATACACATGGTCCTGTATGCTTAAATATACGAAATGTCGCTTGGAACTTCTAAAAGACATAGATATGATTATGTTTATCGAGAGAGGTATACGTGGGGGTATTTCGTGTTGCATGAATAGATTTTCAGAAGCTAATAATCCTCGTATGAATGAGTTTGATCCAAGTAAACCTACAAAATATATCTTTTATATCGATATGAATAATTTATATGGGTATACCATGGGACAATTTTTACCATATGGAGGGTTCGAATGGTGTGAAAATACCGATATAGATGTAACTAAAATACCTGACGATTCTCCCGAAGGTTATATACTAGAGGTAGACATGGATTATCCCCCGAAATTACACGATCTTCATAAAGATCTACCATTTTGCTGTGAACACC
>JARQZK010003094.1:0-17500 GCA_030704885.1 Cynegetis impunctata | reverse complement strand
TAACAATATAATTTTACTCATCAAGACATACAAAAAAATATTATTAAATTTTCCACATATCTCTCTCTCTCTAGCATGTATGTTAATCAATCTCACTGTTTTCGTCATACTAAACTATTATTCTGTCTCTGGTAAGTTTCAGTTTTTTACCCTTATCATTTTTTTATATCCTAAAAACTTTATGATTGTATTCCGCCTGACACCAAAAATTTTTATTCGATATAAGAAGGATATATCTCCAGGCGGCATAAATAAATCATACTGACTCTTCATTATTTCGAATTTTGTACTAAAGTTATAGGTTTTGAACCAAATTAATAATTTTTTGTAACAGTTTTCCGCATTATAGTTTAAATTAAAAATCATCAATTCTGTAATAGTTTTTGAAAACATAATACCACTCTTGGACATTAGATATCATCCCTACCACGTTTTCTAAAAAATCTACTTTTATCTTTCTCATTCTCTTTTACAATGAATTTTCCATTTAATTGAACTGAATTTTTCTAATAACTCTAAAGTTAGGAGTTTTTGGAAGACCTAATTTAAGTATGTCACAAAAAGACTTGATATTTTCGATAATTTTTTGAATGGAAAATTCTTGAAGAGAAATTAGAGGTATGCTTTGGTCTTGATGATCCATAGTCTCTCTCTCTAGAACAAAAAAATAATTAAAGTGAATAGTGACCCATGGTAAAGTATCGAACGACGATGGAACTTTAAATAACGTTTATCGTCGTGGGACTTAACCCTATTTTACTTTGTTCAATGGAATACAGTGTATGGGCGTAGATCTGATTGAATTTTGATTAATGACTTTTCGTCCTTCTCTCGCAAACAACGTACATAATCCTCGAAAGTTATCTTATTTCTAACAACATACGATCTAACACCCTTAGATTTTTTTTCGTTATTTTACCCCCCTGAACTTTGAAACTGTACATTTTTGATCGGAGGCCTGCAAAATGAGTAATTATTTACCGTTCACTTCATCTTTCGTTAGACCAGGGACTTTTTGTTTAGCAAAGGAATTTGATAGGGGTTGTCTGGAAGCATAGTCAGAAGTATCGAAATGAGTATGACAGTTTTCTTTAATAATTTTGTACGGAATCACAGTTTTAGCTCATATATAAATGCATCCGTGTCTACATATTGGATTTTACAACCCCCTGGGGGTGCTTTCGACAACATAAAATCATAATGAAAATCGTACATAAAAGTTTTCGAAATATCTAAAATAGTCATGCCGATATACAGAGGTTTATTGAAGAGTAATTCGGACTTTTTCATTTCGATAGCCATCTTATCCTCTCCAAAAACAAGTGATTATGAAATCGGGGGAGGAAATGAGGATTTCTAGCTCCGTAACGACCCTCAATATTTATTTACTAACCGAATTACCCTGTGTAATCGAATGTTCTCCATCGTTTTTTACCAAAAACGGCATTAATTAGCAAGTTTAAATTGATTTTTCTGAAACGTAGTGGTAGCTTTTGTTCTTAGATCCGTATTCAGATCTATATAGGGTTTCAGCCATGGACTCTGTTTGAATTCAGCGCCTTGTGAACCTTTAAAAGACCAAACCTGCTTTTAATGCCTGTTTGAGATTCCTATAGTGAATCACGTAATTTCTCTTATTGAACAGGGTACACAATAGCTTTTTATGTTCTCCTCCTTCTGGAGGGGTGAGGTGTGTTCACAGCAAAAATGGTAGATCTTTATGAAGATCGTGTAATTTCGGGGGATAATCCATGTCTACCTCTAGTATATAACCTTCGGGAGAATCGTCAGGTATTTTAGTTACATCTATATCGGTATTCTTTCACACCATTCGAACCTCCATATGGTAAAAATTGTCCCATGGTATACCCATATAAATTATTTCATATCGAATATAAAAGATATATTTTTGTAGGTTTACTTGGATCAAAACTCATTCATACGAGGATTATTAGCTTCTGAAAATCTATTCATGCAACACGAAATACCCCACGTATACCTCTCTCGATAAACATAATCAATATCATTCTTGTTTTAGAAGTTCCAAGCGACATTTCGTATATTTAAGCATACAGGACCATGTGTATGAAGGTAAAGTATTGAACCAAATTGGATCGAGATTAATAGGTTTTTGTAGCACGTTTCCCTAAAATTTTCCATTACATCTGCGAGCAACATTATATCGGTTTTCATATAGAGTCAACTGTACTCGCCTAGTGTTTGAATATTAAAGGTTTTCCACACTTTTTGAGCATGGCGGTAACTTTTCTCGCTAATATGAGAATCGGTGAGTTTATTGTAGAATTTTTCGATGGTAGGAAGTTTGGATCGTTAAGTTTATCGAAATCGGTTATATAGTCGTAGGAAAGACACCTTTTTGGGTTAGAAGCTCAAATTCCTCATCGACTAGGATCGGGGTACTCTTTTTTCAGATTTTTGAAATACCTAGAATCAGGGGTTGACACTAGTTCGTCCAAGCTGGCTCCCATAAATCTGATGAGTCTATAAAATCTGAAATAAAGTTTAGTTCCTTGTGATAATAGGTGAATAAATGTATCGTTCTTTTATGAGAAGGGCTGGGGTTGATTGTCCCGTTTGAAAGAAGTGACTTCACGATGTATGAACCATCATAGTTCGAGGAGGTTGTGGGCGCATATTGAGACATAAAAAGTTTTTTAAATTTTAAATTACAGTTCTGATGGAAGCCCACCCCCTAAATTCCCCCCGGGAAAAATGACGTGATCTCTAAAAACAATTATCTCCTTAAATTTGTGAAGGGTTTTCCAAATATGACAAGGAGTGGGTGACTTCAATCAGGCTACCCTGTCAATAGGTTCAATGTGCTTAATTTTGGAATAAATAAAGTCTACAATTTTTATCGATTTCATCGGAGAAACCAATCTAAGAACATTTCCGCGCGAAAACTGGTAAAACGTGAGAGATTAAATCGTCATAGGAGCAAGTTTTAGGTAATATCCACACGTAGGGTTTGTGTTTTGAATATTGTAGTCGTCTTGGCACTAATTTTTTCATACAACTTTTCTTAAAATATGCTTCGAAATCTGCATATCACAAAGGGACATTTTTGTTTAAAAGAGTGATTTCCTGAATTCTACAGTAGTCATATTTCGGAAAAGTAAACTTAAGAAATGGTTCAAATCACGAACATAAACGCTCATGTTTCCATTCAATTTACTTTTGAGCGCTAAAATAATTCAAACATCTATCACAAATGAATTTTTTTCCGTTTCTCTTGGAAATTTGACCTGATACGAGTCTAGAGAGATTTTTTATCCAACAATAATGATATCTGATTTCGTTGTCGTCATCGCTATCTTCAGGATCTTCTATGACCGGGTCATATTCATTTAATTTAGGATAGTATATATTTTGAACTAATAGTAAATTAACGTGACGATTAGGAAGTCGGTGTTGTTGTTGACTCAACCTGATGGGTATCACTGAATAAAAAGATTTATTTTCACTCTCGGTTAATTCCAAAGCATATACATTCACCGAAATATCATTCATTTTTTCAAATTTCGTGATTTGTGTAAGTTTCATAGGTAATTCTAAACCTGTGGTTCTCAAAATTTGTGAGAGAAAAAAAAATCATGAAAAATAAATGAGTGGTTTCAACAATTTTGACAAGTCTCGACTTGTATAATATTTTGAATGTAGATTAGTCATAATCTGTTATTTCTTTAGTTGAAAAACATAAGAGAGGAGATAAGGTTTTTGGTTAGAGGGTTGAGGGGGGAGAGAGTGGATAAGGAACAGGATCTTCACTCTACGAATAAACTACAAGTTCACAGTTGAGTATTGAAGTTTGAAGTATCAGAATGTCTCAAGACAGTGGTTTCATCGATGACTATGATGACGACGTTGATGGAATTTTCGATGCTGAACTGAATCGTATAGTGAAGATGTACGATGAGGATATCAAGAATGAGACGAATTTTCTGTTAAATGGACACTTCCAAATCGAAATAAATTGTGGTCTTGGACCGAGTATTCTACATATTGACTGTGGTATAAGTTCAGTCCGAAACTTTATACCTTCAATCAAGTTCACCTGTAACGAAGCTGTAATTTCCTTCGATAACTGGGAATGGGATACCTTCATTTCAAAACTTCAAAATGAGGATGCCAATAATAATTCTGGTGTTGAAATAGTGCGATCATGGGATAATTCAACTTTGAGCATATCCAAGTGGGGTAATTTTCTATTCTTCAGTAATGATGACGTAGAGAAAATCATTCAATTGAACGATATAATCTCTAGTAGAATCGAAATGTTAAAAAATCAAAAGTTTCCATACTACTATAGGAATTTTCTGGAAGTAATCAGGGAAGCATCTAGGAACGGAAGTGATAAATCATCTGAAGAACTCATAACTGAATTCTGTAAAATTAGTTCTTCAGTGAACAGTTACATCATATTAGAATGTTTGTTGTATAACAAGAATAAAATATTAAATGATATAGACAAGGAAAATTTTGTATAATAAAAAATGTATATGAAATTGATATTTATTTCACTCTATTTTGAACACCTCTCATGAATTAAGTATATATATATATATATATATATATATATATATATATATATATATATATATATATATATATATATATATATATATATAGCTTATATTTCACCAGGTTATTTTTTCTAAGAATTTTTGTATAAGAAATACAAGAGACTGTTAATTTTTTTTTTAAATTTTATATTAATCAAACGATATGTATAATAGTGGTAGGAAAAATCCTTTGCTCGATTTCTTTAATAATTATCATGAGAAAGTTTTTACACTGTTCAAATTCACACTATTTTTTCAGGTACATAGTTAAATTAATATGATGAAATAAGCATGTATATAACGTGTGAGTAATTGACCTTGTTCTAATTTATGTACTATTCTAATGAACAATAGGATATTTTATTATGAGATATTCAGCAGAATAATTTTTAGTACATATGAATGAAGATAACATTAAATCTCAATCTTATATAAGAATCATTGAGAGGGAAAACAAAACATTATTAATTGAAACCCATGAGTTTAAAAAAATTTATTAATCGTACTTGTAAGTAACAGGGTTCTTGTTTTAGATTTCATTGAACAAGAAATCTATTTAAAAAATATTTACCTAGTTTTTAATAAGTTTAAATATTGTAGCTGGATGGGTTTTTCCGGTTTCCAATGTTCCCTTGGATACGATAGAATATTCTCCTGTTGTAATCTCCCCTATATAAGGTCTGTATTCTTCAGTCACTCTCTTCGGTAAAAAGACATTGTATTCACCCAAGTCTAGAAGTACTGAATCTCCGAACTGAGACGTAATTATTTTTGCCTCGTATATTCTGTAGGGCTCCTCGATAATCAGATCGGATAGCTTCTTCTTTGGTTTCCTCTCTAGGAATGAAACTTTGTTCAATTTTCCTAATAAATCCATCTCTAAAACAAATTAAAAAATATTAAATAACGTTCTGAAGTATAACTCAAAAATAAAAACTTACTTGATTTTCACTAAGCCAGGAAGACACACCCAAACGGTTAGATCGAAAGTTTAACGATGCTGCTTCGAATGAATTTGAAGTTGGAATGAAATTAATAAGAAAAATTTCAACATATAGAATTATTAGAAGGAAGTTTTTAGTGGAGGAGGGATTTTGCACACAGCTAACGGTTGAAAATTGTTGAATAAGCATGTTGAAATTCCTTTGTTGATTTTTAAGGGAGATCGTACACAGTCAATCTCGATCGAGATCGGTGATTCAGATTGATAATGTACTAGTTAGATTGACGGATCTGGTCTCAAAATGATGAAATCCTGATCGGGATCGAGATTGACTATGTATGGACCCCCTTACATGATTCATAAAACGCTGATGCTGAAATTCTATAGAACGAAATATTGACCTATATCTAATTAATTCATTTACTAGGAATTCGCTGACACCGGCTTCAATTCTACGAAGACGGTCTCCTATATACACAGTTTCCGTCTCCCAGCTGATATGACTCATTCCGTTTTCGTTCGAACGCGATTATATTTTATATATATCAAAATGGAAATGAATTTCTAAGAAAATAACTATTTTGTATGTATGTATGTAATTTGATATCCAAATCTACGAAGACGGTCTCCTATTTACCAAAAGAATTTCTGTTCCCCCACGATCCTATATATCATATAATCTACTGAACACACATGAAGACTCCTGGGGGCCCTCATGAAGACTCCGCGGTGCTCGGTGCCCCTATGAAGAATATTACAGTTCTATGCTCTGAGATATCTATGATTCAAGATGACATTTGACAGTTACGAATAACGGATCGGATGACGTATGACAGATCCGAGATATCTATGATTCAAGATGACATCTGCGCAAGTTAGTTATATCACTCGCTTAATCCTAATTGTAACAATAGGTTGACGGATGACCGGTCTGAGTACTAGACTCTGGTGCAGAAATTCTGCGGTTCGAATCCCAACACAGCTTTTTTCATTTATTAATATTTCAGCTAGGGCCCCCCGGGTAGGATCGATGAGAAGGAGTAGGTGTAAGAGAGAGTCAGGGCCCCTCAGTCGAGAGCCCCAAGCCAGGGCCCCCCAGGCCAGGATCGAGGAGAAGGAGCGTCTATATTAGATGACAGAGGGCCCCCAGGCCCCATGACGTCATAGCATCCATCTTGAATATCGATTTGACGTAGACGGAATGGTCCCCCCACCTCGATGGCCGCCATCTTGAGTCAGTTCTCTCTTAGTATTAACTACTAATGTCACTTTGATAGATCGTTCGGCGCAATAAAGAAAAATATCACTTCCATTTATATAGGTTAGAATGAAAAGTATTCATTAAAAAAATATTATTTAATATAAGTTACTACACAGAGATGAATTAAATAATTATTATAACAAAAATAGAAACTTATATGTAACACTGCTACAGAACAATATTCTATTATTTTTCTGTTGAAAATGTTTTGTGAATATTGTTCAAATTACTGCCCTTTCTGTTGATGGGGCATAGACGACATCTTCTGAAGATAGCACCAATCGACCACAGTTAAAACAAAAGTCTTATATCTGAGTGTTCGAAAGCTTCTCTCGAGGCATTCATCAGAGCATCTCGATTTTCGTGATGCGTGTGGTTTATTTTATTTTTTATATAGCTCCATATAAAGAAATCTAATATAGATAAGTCAGGGGACCTTGGTTGCCAGTTTATAGAACCATTATCACCAATCCACTGGTTTTGAGATCTTTCATTAAGTTAAACCTTTTCTATATTGAACCAACGGAATTTCTTCAAGTAACCGTCGAAAATGCGGTAGGCTAATTTTCTTCCGAAAACGACAGAAGATACATTAAAGCTTTAATGTATCTTGTTTCGTTTTAGGAGGAAGATTAGCCTACCGCATTTTCGACGGTATTTTGAATCACCAAAAATATTTGGAAATTTTGGAAGATTTTCTTCCTGAACTACTTGACGAAATTCCGACAGAAGTTTTCGAATACTTAGGTATAAGACTTTTGTTTTAACTGTAGTCGATTGACGCTATCCTCAGAAGATGTGGCTTCAACAGAATGGGCAGTAATTTGACCAATATTTACAAAACATTTTCAACAGAAAAATAATAGAACTTTGTTTTGTGGCAGTGTTACATATAAGTTTCTATTTTTGTTATAATAAGTATTAAATTCATCTCTGTTTGGTAACTTATATTAAATAATATTTTTCAATGAATACTTTTCATTCTTACCTATAAAAATGGAAGTGATATTTTTGTTTATTGCGCCGAACGATCTGTCAAAGTGATATTTGTCTTAACTTTCCATAAAAAAAATTATCTAAATACAGGGATAATACTTATAATTTCATATAAGTATTATATTTTTTTGAAAAGCGCAAATCATTTGTGTTTTGAATATGGAAAAATATACAGAGTGTTCTATTAAAAAAATTATAACATTGGGTTATATCTAAACAATGACAGCTCATTTCGAAAATCTGACTATGCCACTGGATTTTACGTGAAAAATTGTATAAACGACAGTTTTTACTTCTCCTTTAAGTTAAAAGACAGCTGTGATACAGGAGGGGGGCCAAAATGCAATATTTTCAACTTCACCTTGTAACTCAGAAACGAAGTAAGCTATGAAAATTTTGTTAACGGTATCGTAATATTCACAAAAAAGTAGCCAACGTTCGCGTAAACCTCAAATCTCTATCTTCAAAAATAAGCGAGTTACCCCGTAAGGACATCGAAAATGGGACAGCCTATACAAATAATATTATATAAAAATAAACTCAACCAGAAAATGTATTCAGTTCATTACAAACATCCTAGATTTAAACACTTAATTATCTATAAAAAATGGAATTGAAATTTGAAAATCCCTTTACTTGCATTATAGCAGGTCCATCATTCTCGGGGAAAACAGTGTTTACCTATAAATTTTTAGAAAACCTAAGTTACATGTGTGATAAACTAATCGTTAATATCGTATATTACTACGATGAATGGCAACCAACTTTTGAAGAGGAAAAAACTTTTCATAAATGTAAACAAGATCTACCGTTTTTGAAAGATTATGATGGTAGCCAGAATAGTGTAATCATAATAGATGATAAGATGACTGAGACAAATAAAGAAATTGTGAATATATTTACAAAAGGAGGTCATCACAGAAATTTAAGCGTAATTTCATAACGCAAAATTTATTTCATGAGGGTAGAGGTCAGAGAGATATTTCTTTGAACGCTAACTACATAGTATATTTCAAAAACCCCCGAGATAAAGCTCAAATAATGTGCATTTGGCCCGTCAACTTCATCCTGAAAATATATTCATTCAGGAAGCTCATAATGATGCAACTTCTAAACCTCACGGTTACATTTCAATAGATTTGAAACAATCAACACCTGAAAATTTTCGTGTTCGCACGAATATTCTTCCAAACGAACAACCTTGTATTATCTACCAACCTAAATAGGGTATAAATTGTTTAACTTTAAATAATATCAACTCATTCGTTGATGATGAGTCGTCTGATCAAATCTAATAAAGAGGTGCTTCGATTTCTAGCGAACTCGTCACCTAAACCACGTAAGGCAATTTTGAAAAACGCTGATACAACCGTCACAAATAGTATTTGTGAATGCATTCATAATATTCTGAGAGGTAACGTCCCTTTGAACACAGCACCGAAATCAAAACTTCGAAAATATGAAAAACATTGAAAAATTTAACGTAATTTCAAACAGGAAAAGAAAATATTACTTCAGAGAGGCGGTGCTTTACTACCTCTAATATTAACTCCTTTATTAACTGGGGCACTTCAAGCTTTATTCTCGTAATATAAAATTACTATGGATCACACAAAGAAAATGGTTGTTATCGATCATAAAATATTTAGCAGAATGAAAAATAACAGCAACGCATCCAAACCTTCGGATCCAGCGTCACAATTAGATTGTGAGATGATGGTTATATTGAATTGTAATATACCCGACGAGGAGAAATGGAAAAAATCCAACAAGTGCTTCAGAGATATCTACATTTTGCGCAGACAGATAGAAATCCTTTGAAGATACCTATAATTCTGAAAACTATACATCTAACAATTCGAAAGATGTTATCGTAGATGATGTATTGCAGACTGTTCCTAAAACGTTACACAATAAAGCGAAATTGTTGATAAATATGGTGAAAAATACAGACTTGATAACTTGGGATAAATAGGTGTGGTTACTATAAATGGGAAATTGCTATACGGAGCGAATATTATCAATCTGATAAAATGAAACAATTAGACCTCGTAGACAAGGTGAAGTGAAAATATTTTTCAGAGCAAGAAAATCAATACATTTCGGTATTAATTTATAGTAGATAAGCTATGTATTTGTGAACTATAAGAGAAATCGAGAAAAAAATATATTGGAATTATTATCACCGTAGGGGGGACAGGAGAATTTAAATTTCGCGAATTTATTACATTTCCATCGATATTTCACAAAGGGGCGCGAGTTCGTTGATAATTTTTTCGCAGGAATATCGAGAACCATAAGAAGAGTCGATAAAAAGATATATTGGAATTTGTACTACCGTATGGGGGAAAGTAATTGTTTCTCTAATTTCACGTTCCACTGAAATATTATATCTTAACATTTTCATCTTGTTAGCAGAAATTACCAACCTCGTGCATTTCGAACCGTGAATTCGTCTAAGACAATCATTCAATATAAAAATTCACGATACTGGCTTTTTCTCCGAAACTACCAATTTTACGCCAAAAATAAACAAAAAAATACCCCCAGTTACCCCCTGTCGATTCCTCACATTTTCTAACATATACCAAAATTTGAGTGCCCTACGTGCAGAATTTACCACCCTCATACTAACCCTCTACTATATCAACGAATTCTATATTCCACCAGCATTCGTTTCTATAACTCTTCTAATGTTCATTGTACTCTTATCGAGAAAATGATAACTAGGATTTTATGACAGAAAAAAAATCACCAGTAGCCCCCAGTGTATTGTCGCAATTTTTTATACTATATTAGACACCCTACAAGAAAAATTAAATAATAAAATAATTATTGAATAATTGACATCCACATAATCAATTTCTGGAAAACAAAGAAGCCCAAGGCGAAAACCTCCAAATAAAGAGAGGATATCATTATATTTTTCTATTTTTCAATTAATTTATTTCAGTTTTGTCATATATGTTCGTACAACTATTTAAAACATAAATTTCAAATATCAATCAAATTAAAAATCAATAATAATGTTACCACTTTCATTGAAATCGATAACTGTGCTGCCGAAAGTCCACTTCGATATCTCAGGATCGTATTTTGGTCCGAAAGTAGGATCAATTTGTGTTGACTGATTCCAAGCCTGGTTGACATATTTACGTACTGGTTCTGGATATTGTCCGAAGTATTCATTCAACTGCTCGGAATTTTTCAAATCGTTAAATAGTTGTTGTGATTTTTCAAGATCATCTCCTACTGAAATAAATTTATCCTTATCTTCATCACCAGGGAACTTCTCAATTTTAGATTCAGCTACTATATCTGTTGGTAGAATTCTGTATAGTTGTGAACGGACCCGTTGTGAACGGACCCGTTGTGAACGGACCCGTTGTGAACGGACCCGTTGTGAACGGACCCGTTGTGAACGGACCCGTTGTGAACGGACCCGTTGTGAACGAACCCGTTGTTAAAGGACCCGTTGTGAACGGACCCGTTGTGAACGGACCCGTTGTGAACGGACCCGTTGTGAATGGACCCGTTGGGGAACAAACCCGTTGAGATCCGTTCGAAAATGGGGTTGTTGGAAATCGTAGTCGTTGTAGAGCATGCTTGTTGAACAACTGAGTCGTTTTGAACTCAGTCGTTTGGGGTTTAATAGATGCACGTTGAAGTATTGAAGCCACTTGCTTATCCTCTATTCGTTCAAGACGTTCAGTTTCTGGAGAAAATATTCGTTGAATCGTTTCAACTTCCTCAGACCGTCCCATCATGAAGGCAGCATATTTTTCCCAATAACGGAACGTCTTGAACGTCAAGTTAATAAATTATCAACCTTGATCGATGATTGTACATTCACGAGGAAAAAATCAAGTTGTTGAAAAACTACATAAACCAACACGTAGAAATTTCATACGAAGACGTACAATCATTAAGGGATTAGATGACTTGTAGCAATGCGAGTTGGGTCAGATGGACATGTATGGTCGTGAAAATAAGGGAAAAAATTTAATCTTGTAGGCATTGATTGTTTTTCAAAGTTTGTATGGGCTAGAGCATTTAAAACGAAGACAGGCGAACAAGTCACTCATGCGTTTTCGGATATACTCGACCAAAGTGGTCGAAGGCCTAAGAACCTACAGTCGGATCAAGGAAAGAAATTCTTCAACACAAAATTTCAGAATTTAATGACGAAATATAATATTAATTACTATAATACTTATAGCATCAAAAAAGCGGCCATTGTTGAACGAGTTATACGCACTCTCAAGAATAAATTATTTCAATATTTTTCATTGAATGGAACTTACAAGTGGATAGACGTGCTTGAAAACGACGTTGACAAATATAATGATTCCAAACATAGAAGTTGGAATGAAGCCACGTGACGTCACTAAGAAAAATGAAAAACTAACTGTTTTCAGTATATTCTCACATGAAGATTGCCGGAAGAAATAAATTTAATGTTGACGATATAGTGCGAATCAGTAAGGCCAAGCATGTGTTTTCAAAAGGATATACACCTAACTTGACTACTGAGCTATTCAAAATCGTTAAAGTTCAGATAACCAATCATGTTACTTATCTTCATGAAGATACTGAAGGACATCCCATTAGTGGTGGTTTTTACAAAGAGGAATTACAGAAAGCTGAATACTTGACGTTTACTTGGTTGAAAGAGTCTTGCGCAGAAAAAAAAGAAGGTGTTCTTTCATTGGCTGGGTATGCCAAAGTCACATGATTCTTGGATTGATATGCGTAACAAACTTTAAGTTCAGTTGAGTATTGAAGTTTAAAGTAGCAAGATGCCCCAAGACAGTGGTTTTATCAACGAAAAAATTTTTATTTTAAACTGTTATATTTCTAGTAGAAAATGATTTGAGTCCAACTTGAGACTTCAGCCCTGCAGTGAGAGTAAGCTGTATTGATGGTGTTATGTCATTCGATGAATATGAATGGGAATCACTCATGAAATTAATTGAGAATAATGGGGTAGGAGAAAACAATAGTGGAGCTCAGGTGTTTTTCTATGAAGAAGAAGTATTCTCCATCTTAAAGTAGGAAAATGTTCTATATTTTACCGAATCTGATGTCTCTGAACTTATCAAGTTGAATGATATTTTAAGCAAAAGAATTGAGATGTTACAAAATGTCAATTTTCCTTTTCATTATCTTAAATTTGTTGTTATTGTTAAAGAAATTACTTGGAATAATGATAAATCTGTCGAAGATGTAACTTATGCCTTCTGTAACATAAATCCAACTATTGAAAGCTATGAAATTTTAGAATGTATTTTTTTCAATAAAAATAATGTTCTAAATGATGTAGACAGGGAAATGTTCAATTTTGTAGGAGAATAAAAAGCAAGAAAAATAAATGAGTGGTTTTATTTCAACAAAATATATACAAGTCTCGACTTGTATAATATTTGAATATAGATTAGTCATAAAATGTCATTTGGATAATCTTTAATTATTCAGGACTAATATGGAGGTTCGATCCCTGCACTCGATTTTTTTTATTTGAAATTTTTTTTAGAGCTTGGTAGAGCCATGGACTCCGAATATAGATATGACAGGTTCAAATCTACATGCGGATTTCTTCAGTATGAATTTTTTTAATGCTTGATAGTTTTGGACTTCTGATATAGAGGTTCGATCCTCGCGCTGGATATTTTAATTTGAATTTTTTCTAAGCTTGATAGAGAGGTGAACTCCAAATATGGATAAACTGGGTTCAATTCTACATGTGGATTTCTTTAGTATGATTTTTTTTAAAGCTTGATAGTTGAATTTTGAATTTTTTTCAAATCAACTTGGTATGTGAACGTCACCTGTAATCCTCCATCTTGGATTCGAAATAGAAAGAACCATAGATCCTCCATCTTCGATTTAAACCATAGATCTGTTATACGTCAAATATTGAATACGATTGCTCTCTGTTGAGAAAGTTCCAAGGGATTCCTGAACCGTGATCTGTAAGTCAGCTAGCGGAAAGTAAGGTTAAATAACATTAAAATTTGTATAAGAGTCTCAAGGGCCCCCATGAAAACTCCTTATATTCCTATATATCGAACTCAGTCGTCTGAGCCTGCCCGAAGACACCTGGAGGCCCCCATTTACAATTTCAATCCCCTAGGTCCCCATGCTTATTCTCATAGCCTCACGCATCCACCATCTTGGATTTAAAACATAGATCTTTAGTAGGTCATAGGTCCTCGTACAAGCGAGAACGTCCTACGGATAGAAAGAGAAAGACAATCGTTTAGGTATTGCCGTCTCTCTCTTTCACATCGTAATGCGCATGCGTGAGTCCTGATTCAACAACTATTTATCGAGGTATAGGTTAGAACACGCATTTTGTCATTGCCGTTGAACCGCTTGAATCAGGACTCACGCATGCGCGGTGCGCAGCGAAAGAGAGAGACAGCAATACCAATTTCATTCTCTTTCTCTCTTTATCCGCAGGATGCCTCCCACTCATATGCATGCCTACTCTATCTGTATTATCTCTATGGTCAAATGTCATTTTGAATCATATATATCATAGATCTGTCATACGTCATACATTCCATCTGTCATTTGTAACTGTCCAATGTCATCGTGAATCATAAATATCTTAGAGCAATGGTCGCCAACCCTTCGATCGCGAGCTACTGGTAGCTCGTAAAGGCAATTCTGGTAGTACGAAAAACATTTTTGAAATATAAATTAAAAGTGTGTTGATTACAACTGTGCTTTATTTCATTTAAATTGGCTTAAGTCGGTCACGGTTAGGTAGCTCAATGTTTATCAGAAAACTATGGGAGTAGCTCAACACATTAAAAAGGTTGGCAGTCACTGTATTAGAGCATAGATCGGTCATACGTCATCCCATCTGTTATTCGTAACTGTCAAATGTCATCTTGAATCATAGATATCTTACAACATAGAACTGTCATACGTCATACCATCTGTCATTCGTTACTGTCAAATGTCATCTTGAATCATAGATATCCTAGAGCATAGAACTGTCATACGTCATCCCAGCTGTCATTCGTTACTGTCAAATGTCATCTTGAATCATAGATATCTTAGAGCATAGAACTGTTATACGTCAAACATTCAAATTTTGAATGCGATTGCAACGCCCTCTGTTGATGAGATTATTAATGATGAGAATATAGTGATCTGTCAACTACTCTACTCGTTGGGCCCCGCGGTGGCGATGCTTCTCGATAGAATTCGACCCGTCCAACTGTCGGCTCGAGAGGCGGTCACGTGAATGCTAGTTGGATTCAAGCGAAAATGGTTCTTAAGCGTCGGAAATGCTGCCGTTTTCACGAATTCCGGAGAAACGTCAAACTTTAAACGTTCGATATCGAAAATCGGCGTCTCGGATCGAGGCGAGACGTAGCCTAAGCACTACGGAAAGGACGCGGGCGATCGATGGGGCCTTTCGGGCCCCGCGATTCGGGGCCGATCTCTTTATCTCGGCTTTGTAAGTTTGCCAAAATGTGGTGGGAATTTCAAACAGCGGATGTATGCCATTTTCCAAGATGGCGGACCACGGTATTATCGTAATTTGTAACCTGACCAAAAGATGGCGTTTCAAGATGGCGGACTACGGTATTAAAGTAATTTTAAACCTGACCAACAGATGGCGTTCCAAGATGACGTTTCAAGATGGCGGACCACGGTATCATCGTAATTTGTAACCTGACCAACATATGGCGTTCCAAGATGGCGTTTCAAGATGGCGGTCCATGGTATTATCATCATTCAAAACCTGGCCACCAGAGGGCTTACTTACAGATCACGTTCTTGCAGATCACTGTATTATCGTCATTAGGAACCTGACCACCAGATGGCGTTTCAAGATAGCGGTTCATGGTATTATCTTCATTAAGAACCCAGCCACCAGATGGGTTCTTACAGATGACTGTATAATGTCATTCAGAACCTTGTCAACAGAGGGCGTTCCAAAATGACAGATCACTATATTCTCATCATTAATAATCTCATCAACAGAGGGCGTTGCAATCGCATTCAAAATTTGAATGTTTGACGTATAACAGTTCTATGCTCTAAGATATCTATGATTCAAGATGACATTTGACAGTAACGAATGACAGCTGGGATGACGTATAACAGTTCTATGCTCTAGGATATCTATGATTCAAGATGACATTTGACAGTAACGAATGACAGATGGTATGACGTATGACAGTTCTATGTTGTAAGATATCTATGATTCAAGATGACATTTGACAGTTACGAATAACAGATGGGATGACGTATGACCGATCTATGCTCTAATACAGTGACTGCCAACCTTTTTAATGTGTTGAGCTACTCCCATAGTTTTCTGATAAACATTGAGCTACCTAACCGTGACCGACTTAAGCCAATTTAAATGAAATAAAGCACAGTTGTAATCAACACACTTTTAATTTATATTTCAAAAATGTTTTTCGTACTACCAGAATTGCCTTTACGAGCTACCAGTAGCTCGCGATCGAAGGGTTGGCGACCATTGCTCTAAGATATTTATGATTCACGATGACATTGGACAGTTACAAATGACAGATGGAATGTATGACGTATGACAGATCTATGATATATATGATTCAAAATGACATTTGACCATAGAGATAATACAGATAGAGTAGGCATGCATATGAGTGGGAGGCATCCTGCGGATAAAGAGAGAAAGAGAATGAAATTGGTATTGCTGTCTCTCTCTTTCGCTGCGCACCGCGCATGCGTGAGTCCTGATTCAAGCGGTTCAACGGCAATGACAAAATGCGTGTTCTTACCTATACCTCGATAAATAGTTGTTGAATCAGGACTCACGCATGCGCATTACGATGTGAAAGAGAGAGACGCCAATACCTAAACGATTGTCTTTCTCTTTCTATCCGTAGGACGTTCTCGCTTGTACGAGGACCTATGACCTACTAAAGATCTATGTTTTAAATCCAAGATGGTGGATGCGTGAGGCTATGAGAATAAGCATGGGGACCTAGGGGATTGAAATTGTAAATGGGGGCCTCCAGGTGTCTTCGGGCAGGCTCAGACGACTGAGTTCGATATATAGGAATATAAGGAGTTTTCATGGGGACCCTTGAGACTCTTATACAAATTTTAATGTTATTTAACCTTACTTTCCGCTAGCTGACTTACAGATCACGGTTCAGGAATCCCTTGGAACTTTCTCAACAGAGAGCAATCGTATTCAATATTTGACGTATAACAGATCTATGGTTTAAATCGAAGATGGAGGATCTATGGTTCTTTCTATTTCGAATCCAAGATGGAGGATTACAGGTGACGTTCACATACCAAGTTGATTTGAAAAAAATTCAAAATTCAACTATCAAGCTTTAAAAAAAATCATACTAAAGAAATCCACATGTAGAATTGAACCCAGTTTATCCATATTTGGAGTTCACCTCTCTATCAAGCTTAGAAAAAATTCAAATTAAAATATCCAGCGCGAGGATCGAACCTCTATATCAGAAGTCCAAAACTATCAAGCATTAAAAAAATTTTATACTGGAACATCCTCATGTAGATTTGAACCTGTCATATTCTATATTCGGAGTCCATGGCTCTACCAAGCTCTAAAAAAAAATTTCAAATAAAAAAAAATCGAGTGCAGGGATCGAACCTCCATATTAGTCCTGATAAATTAAAGATTATCCAAAATGACATTTTATGACTAATCTATATTCAAAATAT
>JARQZK010003093.1:30000-86579 GCA_030704885.1 Cynegetis impunctata | reverse complement strand
CCATTGCTCATATTTCTCCAAGACTGCTGAAAAAAGTTGAATAAGAAAGCTCTTGTTGACTAGACTAACGGGTGTTCAATTGCTTTGCCGATTCAGAAACGCTTTTGATAATTTTATATTGGGACGTGGTCGACAAATTGATATTGACGAGTGAACTGTGGTCCTGATGGAATAATATAGGCAACGGCAGCAAAACACATGCCGTGATAATTATGTAAAAAAAATGAAGAACATCCTACTGCGTAGCACTAGGAATGATAAAACCCCTCGGCGCATGTGCATGTCGTCAATATTTTTTGAATGTATTATATAAATTAAATAACAATGAAAGTCGATTTTACGAATGAAATGAAGGAAAATTGCAATAAATGTGTTAATAAGTCGATATTACGAATGAAATCCGTGCAAATTTTCAATCAAATTGATAAGATATCTCCATGGATGGGAAGCAGACACAGACGCAGAATCAAGCTTAATCTATCAACGTCACTTGGTTACCGTGGCACACAGAGCACTTCGACGCATGTTTTGTAGGACTTCGTACATATCGACCTTGGCGCATGCGCATGTCATAATGCCTATCTAAAAAACGCTATAATTTTTTATTCTTCGTTGGGAAAAAATTGGGAACAAAACTTCTCTGATGACATCATATGTATTTTATCGATATCCGTTGGAATTTTTCAAATCGGACCAGATCCCAACTTTTTGTAATGAGAATTTAGCTTCACCTCGGGGTAAAAACGCTATATTTTTTTATTCTTCTTTGGGAAAAAGTGGTAATTCAAATTCCCTAATGAAATCATATGTGTTTTATCGATATCCGTTGGAATTTTTAAAATCGGGCCAGATACCAACTTTTTATCGTGAGACTATAACCCCTTTAGCTTCGCCTCGGGGTAAAAATATAAGTCGACAACCTACCTCCGATATCCAGGTGAATGAAGGTGAACAGTCAGAAACGCATCGTCTATACGCCTTAATTGATTCAATTAGGCGCAAGAAATACGAATGTACAGATGAGGGCAAGGTCTACAAGTCGAGCGAGTGTGCGAAAAGATTTTCAAACGAGTTTTTCACGATACTTTCTATACGACTACAATTAGAAACCACACACACGATTCTACTGAGGAAACAATCAAGTCAGAATACTGGTCCATAAAAATTATGATAACTGGTTGCAACAAATATGCAGCCACATCTCATTTCCGCAGAAACCAACATTTTTTTCAAAAACTTTGGAAACAACAATACACTATGGAACTCAGCCACCTGAAACTTGAAATATTGCAGAATTTTGCACAAAAAAAAACTTTATCGCAGCGAGCTGCATAAGAAAAGCGAGTTTTCAAAACGTATCCAGTTTAAAAAATCTATCCATTCAATTATGATTTTTGTTCCAAATCCAAAAAACAAAAATTGCGCCCTCTATCGTGTGAAAAATATTTATTTCCTTCTCCGAGGGGTCAACACCTAAACCAATTTATATCGAAATAAATACGATCGAAGATATTATACGAATCTACCCACATACGAAGTTTCAACCCTGTGTTTCCAAAATTGCGCCTTTTATTGTGTAAACAAGATTTACTTCCTCTTCTGGGGGGTCATCCCCCCAAGCAATTCGTACCAAAATCAATCCTATTCAATATATCATACGAAACTACCTACTCACAAACTTTCAATCCTATTGCTTCAAAATTACGCCCTTCATCATGTACACATGATTTATTTCTTCGCCAGGGGGTCAACACCCTCACCAATTTGAACCAAAACCAATCCCATTCAAGATGTCTTTCGAAAATACCTACTTTCGAACTTTCAACCATATTACTATTACAAAATTGCGACCTTTATTGTGTAAATAAGATTTATTTCCTCCCCCGAGGGGTCAACCCCCCAACCAATTCGAATCAAAATCAATACCATTCAATATCATACGAAACTACCTATTTACAAACTCTCAACCCTATTGCTACAAATTTAATTAGGTAGTGAAATTTATTTTATAATTGAAAAATTTGATATAATATAATAAAAGCGTGTTTTTGTAAATTGAGCTATACTATATACATATATACATAAATACATATATTATTATATACCTAAATATATATATAATAAATTATATATATTATATACTTATAATATATATATATGAGTAAGATTCGCAACCGTGGTTTACGGAGCACGTATCGTAAGTTATTTAAGTGAGACTTAGCGACATCTCATTTGAAACTAATCAAACGAAAACCTCCTAGCGGAGCTGGTTATAAAGTTCGCGAAACATCGAAATATCCTATATCTACCTTAGAGCGTATTTGGTATCAGATGATGACTGATCGAGCCCAATAAGGGCGAAAACAGGTCTGTCTATCAATTTCCAATCGATTGTGATAATTAAATTGAACATTTCTTCACAAATACGTCTAAGGTAGACTATAAGATATTTCGATGTTTCGTGAACTCTTTATAACCAGCTCGACTAGGAGGTTTGTTTGATTTAGTTTTCAAATGAAATGTCCTATATATATATATATATATATATATATATATATATATATATATATATATATATATATATATATATATATATATATAGGATCGATATTTTCACAGGTTGTGTGGTTCATAAATAAATACTTTAATTGAGTACCTTGGTTTCAAAACCGGCCACCTCCAATTTTTTTCAGTTGCGGCTTTTTGCATAATATTGGTTCTTAAAGCACAAGCGCATATTTTTGCATCTGTCATCCGCGTCAAATACGGCCATCTCCCGTTTAGAAACGCTTCTGAAGTTCAATGTTTGCATCAAAACTGGCCACCTCCAACGATGCTTGTGCATTAGAAGCGTCCAAATCCATTGCCCGCCTGAAGTCGAGCATTCTGTCGCGTGAAACTACCAACATAATGAAACCGCCTGGGCAGTGGCATTTTAAATTCGCACCCTCAAAACGTTTTTTTATTGTAAGAAATGAAAAACGAGACAATGTCCTTATTCAAGGGGAATTTGCGTATAGATCAGAGCTAGAAATTTATGGTGGAGTGTGTAAAAAGGGCAAAAACGTTGGGATGACTAATCCTTTGCAGATTGAAGCCGGAAAGGCTCTTAGTATACTAAAAGTTCGAGACGTTGAAAATCTTCTTAAAAAACATTATGATGAAAACTGGCTGCAAATAGACATGCTGAAATTTTACAAAGATATAATAAACAACCATCGTCCCTCTGAAACCGAGAAAGAGGAAGAAGGTATATTGTGTGGAGAAACACCTGAAGAAGGAGGCTCCGTGGCTGAGCGGTATAAGTAACGCTATGCCGTCTTCGTTGACGTGTTCCTGGGCGTTTGTTTGCGTCCGGATTTAAGTGGTTCCCCTCATTATAGTAAATTGATGGCTAAATGTTCAAGTTGACGAAGCCAAAATTGTACGGAGGTCGGGCGCGTGTAAGAGGGCACACGTCCCACCTCTTAAAAAAATAAAAAAAAAACCGGAAGAAATTTCATTTTCCTGTTTTTGCTTTTTTTTTCTGGGGATTTCAGACGTTGATGATTCTGTTCTATGTTATACGAATGTAATTTTTGTCACAATTTATTAGAATAAAGTTTATTTTGCATAATTGCATATTGCATAAATTTATAAAAAATAATTTTGAGACCAAAATCCCGGAAGAAAATTTTTTAACGGGTGCTTAGGTTCAAAACCGGCCAAATCCAAAAAACTATTTAAAACTGTGTGTAACCTAAGAAAAATATTTCTTTTTCGCTTATATTAGCCCCCAGTGTAATCCACAAGTAACCATTTAAAATAGTTTTTAGCTCATAGATGTTTCAAGGGAACGAGCTACAGTTTTTTGGCTCTCCTGAAAACTTTCCAATTTTGGAGATGGCCGGTTTTGAAACCAAGGTACTCAATTTAGATGTTTCTATTGTAGTATAAATAACGTTTCAGTCGTCACTGCGACCTTTTTCAAATTATGTCCTACGTTTATTGTTCTGGTCACTAAAATATAAAAGAGTTACGTTTCACCTTAAAAACAATTAAATACTTATATTCACTTACACACATAAAAAAAAACTAGAATGTCTCATAAAAAATAATACACAATACAGATCATAATTTTGTTGTTGATTGATCGAGGTGTCAAAGCAGACTGCACCCCTCCTTCCCAAATATACTGTGCTCTTTGCGCATTTAAAATAAAGATTTCGGACACTAACTTCACAAACAGATTTGCCCTGAGATATTTTATTTTAGTTGTTGAGGATGTTGTTGTAAATCTTGCTAAGCCCCTGTATTTCAGTTTTATCATTGACAGCATTTGGATTATTCTTGATAAAAATCATCTCATATATTTCACGTTTTCTTCGATGGCATTCAGTTTTTAGGATCTTAACCGCTGTGAAATTGAAACTATAATTCAACATTAGTTGGTGTTTTTTAAGCGCGGTGGAATTTTTATTATCGTACTTGTGCCCGTTTATCCTGTTTTGTAGATATTGACAAGTCTGTCCAATGTATACTCCAGAACAGTTTCTACACGGTATTTGGTATACATGTGTCTTCTTATTACATGAGTCTTCTTATTAGTTGGTATACTGCTTTTTAGTTGACTGAATATGCATTGTATCCTTTATGACTCAACTTAATGTCGTATTTTTTTGAGGAGTTTTTCGATGTTCTCTGATAGATTAGGAACGTAAGGTATGGACACAAATTTCGTCACGTTTTTTTCCCTACTTCTGTTCTCACTAGTTTCCAAATGTGTGTGGTGTTTCTCAATTCTCTGTTGGAAAATTGCATGTACCATTTTTGGGGGGTAAGCGTTGTCAAACAGTACTTAGTTCGCTTTTTTTATTGTTTGATGTTGGTATTCTTCCAGAAAAATAAACGTAGGACATAATTTGAAAAAGGTTGCAGTGACGACTGAAACGTTATTTATACTACAATAGAAACATCTAAATTAAAGTATTTATTTATGAACCACACAACCTGTGAAAATATCGATCCAATGTACCTAGTCAAATATGGTTCAAGAAAATCAATCTGTGTATACATATGGCATGGGTGAAAAAATGCTATTTTATCATCGGATAAGGAATCAATACCGCGAAGATATGGTTTCTGAAATGAAGACATACTCGAAATTGGACAACAAACTTGCGAATCATCGTAACAGGAAAATATTTTTACTTAGATGCAGACGCGAAAATCTCACTCCCAAATTCTTAAAGAGAAATACTAACAATGTCTCATTCTTTTCTACTAATCAGCGACGGAAATTTGAAAATATTTTGAAGAAGTTTTATCGCAGCACTCTTAACGTCCTAATTGCTGACACTATATACAGGATCACCGAATTAGAAAGTTGTTTTTGACTTCAGGAAACTTAATGTCGTATTTTTTGAGGAGTTTTTCGATGTTCTCTGATAGATTAGGAACGTAAGGTATGGACACAAATTTCGTCACGTTTTTTTCCCTACTTCTGTTCTCACTAGTTTCCAAATGTGTGTGGTGTTTCTCAATTCTCTGTTGGAAAATTGCATGTACCATTTTTGAGGGGTAAGCGTTGTCAAACAGTACTTGCTTCGCTTCTTTTATTGCTTGATGTTGGTATTCTGGATCGCTTAATATTATTGCTCGATCGGCAAGACCAATGATTACCGCTTTTTTTTGTGAAATGTGGTGCTGAGAATTAAAATTCAAATAACGTCCCGACCACGTCGGTTTGGTATACCATTCTGTAACTATGCTGTTGTCCTTGTGGTGCAATGTAATGTCCAAGAAACTAATCTTGTTATCTTGCTCTGTTTCACTGGTGAATTTCAATTTTATATGATAGTTATTGAACATGTTTATTACGTCGTTCAACTTATTGCTTGGAATTGCTGTGATGCAATCGTCCACATATCTGTCAAAAATGGTATATTGAGGTTTAATTTATGAATTACTTCGTTTTCCAGATCTTCTAACACAAGTTGTGCAACTATACTTGATATAGATACCCCCATTGCGCAACCCTCAATTTGTTTGTAGAAGTTATTGTTGTATTTAAAATAAGTTGAAGTAATCGTGATCTTGACAGCTTCCAAGAAGTCTTTTATAGGGATGTCAGTGAAACACCTTATTTCGGGCCATTTTTTTTCTATTACATGCAAGGCTGTATTGATTGGAACATTGGTATAAAGCGAGACTACATCCAGTGAAGCCAAGATATATCCTGCGGGAATAATCGCATTGCGAATCTTTTCCTTAAAACTCCATGAGTCTTTAATGTAGTAGTCGTTCTTGTATGCCACTGTTAAAATGTTTTTGAGATAACTGGCAAGACTGTTAAAAGGAAATTGAATGCAGGATACTATAGGTCGTAGTGGTTTTCCTGCTTTGTGCAATTTGGGTAGACCATATATTCTGGGTGGTAAGGCATTTTGTATTGTGAGTGTTTTTCAGTGTCAGGGGAAATATAATTCTTTTTTTCCCATCCTTTTATCAGTTCGTTGTTTTTCTTCTGATAGACGTTTGTGGGATCAGTTTTTATTTCTTCGTACGTGTCCCGGTCTGACAATAATTTGTTCATTTTATTGTTGTATTCGGCGGCCATCATAATAACAGTTTTATTAGATTTGTCAGACTGTTAAACCATAAGTTCAGGGTTCATTTTCAGGAATTGTTTTGTTTTGACTATGTTTCTTTGTAGAATGATACTTTTATTTGTTATGTTATTATGTGTTTTTTTCTTGAAATTGGTCAAAATGTTGCTACATGCGGACCTTATTTCGTCTTTCACAGCGATTGTATTTGTTTCAATAGCCATTTCTATGTTGGCAATTATGTCAGGAATAGGTGCTGATTTTCTATTGTGATTGATAGACGTAGCAAATTTTGGTCCCAAACTGAGAACTTGTATTCTGGTACGTCTATGTTAGATAAATTCTCGATCCAGTTGCTTTTGTATGTCAGTTCATGTTTGTTGGACATACCCTGGTGGTTTATTAAGTTTTCAATCTCTTTTATGTTCCGTGATTTAACCCTTCCAAATAGCTTTTCGTAACGTGTTTGCTCTTTATTAGAAAAAATATTCCAAATATGTATTGGTGTTATATTTTCTATCAGGTTCCCTGAAGTCAATAAACAACTTTCTAATTCGGTGATCCTGTATATAGTGTCTGCAATTAGGACGTTAAGAGTGCTGCGATAAAACTTCTTCAAAATATTTTCAAATTTCCGTCGCTGATTAGTAGAAAAGAATGAGACATTGTTCGTATTTCTCTTCAAGAATTTGGGAGTGAGATTTTCGCGTCTGCATCTAAGTAAAAATATTTTCCTGTTACGATGATTCGCAAGTTTGTTGTTCAATTTCGAGTATCTCTTCATTTCAGAAACCATATCTTCGCGGTATTGATTCCTTATCCGATGATAACATAGCATTTTTTCACCCGTGCCATATGTATTCACAGATTGATTTTCTTGAACCATATTTGACTACATTGGATCGATATTTTCACAGGTTGTGTGGTTCATAAATAAATACTTTAATTTAGATGTTTCTATTGTAGTATAAATAACGTTTCAGTCGTCACTGCGACCTTTTTCAAATTATGTCCTACGTTTATTGTTCTGGAAGAATACAAACATCAAACAATAAAAAAAGCGAACTAAGTACTGTTTGACAACGCTTACCCCCAAAAATGGTACATGCAATTTTGCAACAGAGAATTGAGAAACACCACACACATTTGGAAACTAGTGAGAACAGAAGTAGGGAAAAAAACGTGACGAGATTTGTGTCCATACCTTACGTTCCTAATCTATCAGAGAACATCGAAAAACTCCTCAAAAAATACGACATTAAGTTGAGTCATAAAGGATACAATCTCCTACAATGCATATTCAGTCAACTAAAAAGCAGTATACCAACTAATAAGAAGACTCATACTGTATACCAAATACCGTGTGGAAACTGTTCTGGAGTATACATTGGACAGACTTGTCAATATCTACAAAACAGGATAAACGGACACAAGTACGATAATAAAAATTCCACCGCGCTTAAAAAACACCAACTAATGTTGAATCATAGTTTTAATTTCACAGCGGTTAAGATCCTAAAAACTGAATCCCATCAAAAATAATCCAAATGCTGTCAATGATAAAACTGCAATACAGGGGCTTAGCAAGATTTACAACAACATCCTCAACAACTAAAATAAAATATCTCAGGGCAAATCTGTTTGTGAAGTTAGTGTCCGAAATCTTTATTATAAATGCGCAAAGAGCATAGTATATTTCGGAAGGAGGGGTGCAGTCTGCGTTGACACCTCGATCAATCAACAACAAAATTATAATCTGTATTGTGTATTATTTTTTATGAGACATTCTATTTTTTTTATGTGTGTAAGTGTATATAAGTATTTAATTGTTTTTAAGGTAAAATGTAACTCTTTTATATTTTAGTGACCAGAACAATAAACGTAGGACATAATTTGAAAAAGGTCGCAGTGACGACTGAAACGTTATTTATACTACAATAGAAACATCTAAATACTTGAAGTATTTATTTATGAACCACACAACCTGTGAAAATATCGATCTATATATATATATATATATATATATATATATATATATATATATATATATATATATATATATATATATATATATAGATATATATTTAGGTATATATTAATATATGTATTTATAACACAATAGAAACATCTAAATAATTAATGTATTTATTTATGAACCACACAACCTGTGAAAATATCGATCCAATATAGTCAAATATGGTTCAAGAAAATCAATCTGTGAATATATATATATATATATATATATATATATATATATATATATATATATATATATATATATATATATATATATATATATATATATATATATATATATATATATATATATATAGAAAAAATGTATTTATAAATTTTGAGGTTGCATTCAGAATAATTGTTGGGCTAGGTTAAAGAATACTCTTTGTCATGTGGTCGAGCTTTCGGAAATGGTTATTTCCTTCATCAAGACATTAACTTGAGGTTATATAAATTTTGAAAAAAGAGGAACAGAAATGCTGATGGGTACAATCTTAAAACTTCGTCACATATGTAAACATATATTTCAAGAAATATATATCTTATTTTCAACAATAATTATTTTCATATCTTGCTTTTTAGTTCTTAAGTTATCAAGTTTTTTCAAGTTCCTCTGATTCACTTTATGGAAACAATTATTGAACTTTATCATCATCCTTCTATCATATTCACCGAGAACATGCATTGGAATCGTGGAAGTTAACTTTTATTTAATATTCTTAAGTTTGCCCTCTAAGCTTTGCAATTCACTAAATGTAACCTTGATTTCTAAATTTAAGATATTCTTCCTCAACCTGTGATTGAAGTTCTGAACTGCACGTCCGGTTCTCCCCCCTCTGTGTTGCAGTAAGGTGTTTACGTTTTCTATTCCATTATTCACATATGCTGGGAAAATGTGTAGTCCTCTGCATTTTGAAAGAAAAACTCTTCTGTTCCTCATCGACGCTAATTTCGTATTGATGTTGGCCCACTTCTTCAGAAGAACAACTGTACGCTGTCCAAACTGTTCTCTCATATTGTCGAAAAACCCCATATCTGTAATTATATATAGAAGGGTAGTCTTGACTGGCTAGTTGAAGAAAAATGTATTTATAAATTTTGAGGTTGCAGTCAGAATAATTGTTGGGCTAGAGCAAGATGGGAAATTACTGATTGTTGAAAATAAGATTTATATTTCTTGAAATGGATGTTTACATATGTGACGAAGTTTCAAGATTGTACCCATGAGCATTTCTGTTCCTCTTTTACGTTTTTTCGAAATTGATATAACCTCAAGTTAATGTCTTGATAGAGGAAATAGCCATTTCCGAAAGCTCGACCATATGACAAAGAGTATTCTTCAACCTAGCCCAACAATTCTGACTGCAACCTCAAAATGTATAAATAAACTTTTCCTCAACTAGCCAGTCACTACTACCCTTCTATATATATATATATATATATATATATATATATATATATATATATATATATATATATATATATATATATATATATATATATATAAATATATACAGGGCCGGATTTAGGCATGGGCCCAGGGCGGAACATTTTTAGGGGCGGCAAATTTTGCTAAAAATCAAGAGCGTTTTATGCAGAATTTTTGTTTTCACTCAGATTTATACACTAATTACTCAACATATATTGAAGCACCCCTTTTTTGTTGTTTAATTTCATCATTTGATGTCTGTGCAAAGAAAAGGCATCCAGTACAGCTGTCACAATTGAACAGATATATTTTGTCCAAAGATCTCCAGAACTTATAACCAAATGTAAGGGTAGCTCTTAAGATGTTTTTGTGTACACCTGGCTGGTGTACACAAAAACATGCTGCAACTGTGCAGCAGAATGTTAATTTTCTACTCTTACACGAGTAAATAATTATTTAAGATCAACTGTTGGCCAGAAAAAGTTAGTTAACTCAGCTATTTTAACAAAAGATAAAGACTTGACGTGTAAGCTTGACTTTAATGATGTCATTGATACAGTCGCTAATATTTAAGCTAGGCGTTAAAAATCTGAAAACTTGAGTTTAAACTTTTTGAAAAGTTTCACTATGAATTGAATATTTTAGCTCTCAATAAACAGTTTTATCATTGCATCGTTTTCGATTTCTTGATTTCCTAATATTACAAACCACTTTGAAAAAAAAAACAACATTGTGGTTTTTATGTGTTTTTAAAATGAGTGAAAAAAACAATATAAAGGACTACTGGTTTTTTTTTTAATCTCCTCGGCAACAAGTGGCGAAACATGTAACTTTTTCTTTAATCCATATTTTTCCGTTAATTATGATAACAATAAATGTACTATGTTTAGTTTAACAGTTAAAACGATATCTTGAGGTGTAAAAGGAAATCATAGATTTTCTGCAAATATTCCACGTAATAAAGTACTAATTATTCCTAGATCATAGTTAGTGAGTTTATATAAAGCTATGGCATTATTAAGAAGTTATTCGAATTTATTTTTAAGATATTGATGTGCAAATAGTATTATTTTAGGTCTGGCAAATTGTCGCGTTTGGGAGGCGGGGGCGGCGAAATGCTTTGGGCCCATGGGCGGCAAATTCGTAAATCCGGCCCTGTATATATATATATATATATATATATATATATATATATATATATATATATATATATATATATACATATAAATATATATATAAATATTCATTTTCAGAAGACTTTCAAGATCCCGAAATGCCTCATTCAGAAGATCTGTGAGAACTTCAACGAAATCTGCTGATAGCGGTTTCGGATACCAGACCTCGCATTCCGATACAGATTTGAGGTAAGTACTATGAAGATGAATTATTATTGACAATATGTAGTTAGCAGTAAGACATAATAAGTAACCAAACAAAATAACTACATTTTATGAAACTCAACCGGATAATTTTAATACATAGTCATCTCTTGTTTCTAAAGAAATGAAAGTATTTTCAAGAGTTCGTATGAGTATATGATTTTCTTTTTCAAATTTCATTATGTTTTTTATGCTGTAATTATTATAAAAGACTGTTTTTTATTTAGTTCAAAGGTAGGTACTTCATACTACTGAATATTGTTATTCTTTATCGAGCGTAATGGTCTTATATTAAAAATCTTTACATGTTTGGCAAAACAGTTTCAATACTTCTGCAGAGTGATAATTTTTTCATATAATCTGAAAATATTTCAAGAACCACTTCGAAATTTCTGTCGAAAAGTTGTAATCTAGAAGTTGATCAATAAAAGGAAATTATTTCATGGCATCTCAATGGATTATTCGAATTGTTGTAGATACCATGATTATGGTAACAGGAGAAGCCTCTCCAGAAATAGAATTTCCCAAACATCGAGATATTCTGACAGTTTTGTACGAAGAGGACAGTCAGTACCAAGAATCAGTGGGAGAACAAGTTCACTGGAAAGAAAAAAGAGTACTATTAGACCACCAGCTAAAGAAACGGAAAATTTGGAGCTGCAAACCTTCGATAAAACACCAATTCTCTGTAACAAATATGTTATCAAGGAGGGAGAATTGAATGGACACAATATACACGGTCAGTTGTTCAGATATTACAATATACAATGAGTACAGCAAAACTAACAGCAAGCAAAAACAAAATATTTTTGCTGTGACGTGTAGCGTATTGATTGTCAGTATGTAGGATTTTCTTGGGATAATTTTTTTGATGTGTAAATAAGCCGATAGAATTCGTTATTTTTGCATAGTTACTGCTGCATATTGATAAGTGAATATACCCTTGACGACGTGATATAATCATTTTGGTGTTTCGCCTCGTGTCCAAATGTGAATGTTTTCATATTGACAATTTTCTGACGTTTTTCAAAAAAAAAAATCAATCTTGGCGAAGTTTCGTTCAATTTTTCAATATGCAACGCTTTGGTTATTATTATTATTATTTATTATTATTTTGAACCGGGGTCGTTGTGGCTCGGTTAGCCTTCCGGGAACTGCGACCATGTAGATCTTTTGTTCTCTACCCTACCCATTCATTGAAACCCAAGGAGGTCGTCAATGGTGTTGATAAACCCGACAACATCCTTGCGGGCCTTGGCCGTTACCTCATGGGTATCCAGGACAGGTTTCCCCATATGAGTGGTTCTTAGTACCGCCAACTCTGGACACTTGCATACCATGTGTTCAGCTGTTTCTGCTTCTGATCCGCAGAGCCTACAAATATCATCTGCTGACTTTCCCATACGGTAAAAATGGTATTTGTACCGACAGTGCCCTGTCAGCAGTCCAACCATCACCCGAAGCTCAGCTCGTGACAGCTTCAGGACGCTTTGGTTATAGTTCTGGCGGTGTTGTTTATTCGTTATATAATCGTAACGAATACCAACTCGAGCAAACGAAAATAATCGTTATACTGACCTCGTCACTCGACGTATTTTCTTAAAATATCGTTTCGCAAAATATGTCTCATGACTCGAAAGTATAATCGATTATTTTCGATGCTCTTGTGATATTTTAACTGAAAATATCGGCGGGCATAATTTCGGCCGGTAATCCCATCGCCTACCTGCATAAATCTTATGACAGATGCAATTTCGGCCGAGGGTTGATGTTTATGATGGGATTAAAAGATTGGTAATTACTTGGGATATCTAGACAAATTTGTTATTTTACCTATGGGATTACGGTCTCTTTAATTTCTAGAAGTCATCAAGGGATTATTGGTGATTTTACCTGTGTCTGAAACTATTATAAATATAAAAAGGCCACACCCTCTTAAGAACTAGTCATTATCCATATAAATATTTGTTATACTTAGTTAATATTATAACTTATTTTGAACGCTACTAGGCGATAGAAAACATCAAATATATTTGTACGATGGCATCAGTTTCAACAATTAAGAGCTCACGTGGTTGTGACTTGCTTGTTGTGGAAAAGTTTCAGTTTTATAAACAGGACGTGTTAAAAAGTGGTGAAGTACGTTGGGGGTGCATAAAGAAAAATTTAAGATGTTTAGCCAAACTGTACACTATTGGTGCTGAAGACACAGTTACTGTGAATTAATCCACAACCACGAGTCAGATGAGACTGAGTCGGAGAGAAAAATAGTGACAACTTCATGCAAGCGCAAAGCTGAGGAGGAAATATCGGAGAAACCTTCAAAAATTATTAAAAGCATTCTTTCAAAACATTTGCCAGATAATTTGTCATCGACAGGTGTCAATCGAATAAGAAGAAATTTGTACAACAGCCGCCGTAAGCTGCTACCAGCCCTGCCTAAGGATATTCACGATGTACATTCTGTACTAGAAAGTTATGGACCGAAAACTAGAACAAGTGAAAATTTTTTGTTTATTAACAGCACAGCTGATAATATCATTGTTTTTTCTTGCCAAACAAATATTACAACTTTATGTAAAATGAAAGATTTTTACATGGATAGCGCATTTTCTTATTGTACAAAATATTTTTGTCAGTTATTTACCATCCATGGACTGGAAAATGGGCATTATGTTCCCCTTTTGTATTTTCTGTTGCATAACAAGACCAGTGACACATATATGAGACTTTTTCGTCGGTAAATTCTAAAATTTTCAAACTGTTTAATATTGTTTTTGAGCCGTAGAAGGTATTTGTGGATTTTGAAATCGCAATTCCTAACGCACTAAAAGTTGTCTTTCCCAAAACCAAACTAAATGGTTGTCGATTCCACTTGCATCAGGCGTGGTATAGAAAAATACAATCATTAGGCTTTACCCAAATGTATAAAGATAAAATCTTCGAGGAAAGCAAATGGCTTACTCATACTTTTGGGCTTATTTAGACCCCTCTGAAGTTGAAGATTGTTTCATATTTGATCTCATGTCATACAAACCGGACCATAAACTTATAGATAAATACGCAGCCTATTTATTAGAAAACTACATAGCACCAGAATCTCATTTTCCACCAAATATATGGGCATATAAAAACCCATCAATTAAACGAACCACAAATGCCTGCGAATCATTCCATTCGAACTTTAATTCTAGTTTTTATTCAACTCACCCTTCTATATTTATTTTTATAGAAAAATTAAAAGATTGTCAGATCGATGCATATTTAAAACTGAAAAATTTACATATTCCAGCAAAAATTAAAGACAAACTAGTAAAAAATAAACTAAAATTTATCGAAAACATGGTGAATATGCTTCGATTTGGCAATATTTCTAGAATTAATTTTGTCAAATCTGTTTCACATCAAAATGTTTTCTAAAAATTTATAGTGTACCTAAGTAAGAGATGTCTACGTTATAGAAATAAGTTGATGTAATTAATTTTAATTTAATTTTACTTTGACTTTTTTGTGTCTGCTGTAGTGCTTGTTTAAAATTAATATAGATGATTTTAACAAAACTAAATTTGATTTTACTACGTTTATTATCACAAAATATTTTGAAAAATATAACACTGCGATTGCAATTTCGGTCACTAGACCATCATCGGGCAGATTGAGTTAAGAACTGAATACAAAATAATTATAGATTTGCGCTTACGGGTGGGAAAGGATTATTGTAGGTACCTAAATAGACAAGAGGAACATATTTCAAGAAGGGCTAATCGAGTGAATTTCACAAATTGGTACAATACAATGTTCTTAGAAAAGTCATTATTGTTCAAATACACTAAATATAGGAGAATATATCAAGTCAATCTGGTCGTTATTATTGAGTTTAAAAATTTCTAATGATTCTAAGTAAGTAAGTTTGGTTCCTTTCGGTAATTTGTGCATGATTTGAAAATTATCTATTTGTGGAAATGGGTGGTGGTTTTCACGGCAATGATTTGAAAACGTTGAATCCGTTTTATTTTTCAAAAAAGATTGTTGGTGTTCTTTAAATCTTGTCTTGAACGATCGACCAGTCTGACCTATATATACTCCTTTACATACAGGACAAATCAACTTATAAACTCCTGAACTTTCAAATTTTGAAGTGATATCTTTGGCATTGAATAAAAATCCTGAGAGTTTTGTCTTAGGTTTGAAAGCAATTTTAATATTACATTTAGGTATGACATTAGCAACTTTTTCTGTTAGAGGACCAAAATATGTTAAAGATGTAAATTTTTCCGATTTTTCTACTTTTAATTGGGGATATATGCTGTTGTACGCTAGTTGATTACGTTTCTTGTTTACCATTTTATCTATCAAACTTGTATGAAAACCAATTATTGACGCAATTAGTTTTATAGTCGAAATTTCTTTCGCTAAATTTGTTACGGATAATGGAATTGAAAAACGCTCTGTGGATCATTGAATTAAAAGCTGAATGTTTATGGGAAAGAGGATGATTTGAATCCGACGGAATACATATATCCGTGAAAGTTGGTTTTCTATATATATCGAAACTCAAAGTATTATTATTATGAAAGATAGTTAAATCCAAGAAGTTTATTTGTCGATCCAATTCTTTTTTCAATTTTGAACTTTATATTTGGGTGAATGCTATTTAATATAATTCAAAAATTGATCTAATTGTCTCGCGGTGCCCTTAAAACAAGCAATTACATCATCAACGTATCTATGCCAAAAACTTATATGCGATGCTTTTGGTAGAATTGAATATTATGTTCTCTATATGTGACATGAAAATGTCTGCAATAAGCGGACTTAAGCGGAACCCATAGCCAGCCCACTAGATTGTTCAAAAATTTTTGTTATCAAACTGGAAGTAATTTGACTGAGACATATATCTAATAAGAAAATGATATCATTTATTTTAATAATATCCATAGTGGATTGTTGCAAAATATCTAAGACAAGTGGTAAACACTCATCTGCTGGTATATTGGAGAACATATTATCAACATCGAAGCTAACAAGAAAAGATTAGCAGGAGTTACAAAGTTTTTCAGCTTCTGTACTAAATCAAACAGAGTTCTTTACTGCTATATTTTGGAGTGAAATTAGTTTAATTTCTGAATGTGAAATTCAGATCTTTGGCTAATTTATACGTTGGGATATTATGTGAGAACTACAGATCGTATTGGGCTATTTTCTTTGTGGTTTTTTATTAATCCGCTAAAGTTTTGGAGTTCCAGGGTTCATATGTATTATTGAAAAATTAGGTTTTTGATAGTGTATTTGGGAAAATTTCCTGAAGGCTTGTCTAACTGTTTTTTTGAAATTTATTTGTTGGATCGACTGATATTTGTTTAATTTGTTCCGTTTGAAGAAAATTATTCATTTTGGAAACATAATCATTTCTTGAAAACTACTATCGCATCGGATTTATCTGCTTTAGTGATAGTTAAATTATTAATTTCAATTTTATGTTTCAAGGATTTTATGTCATCTAAATATTTAGTTTGCGTTTTTGGAACCTGATGGCTTCTAAGAATTTTTGAAATTTTGAATTCGGCTAACGCTGGTTCATCAGTATTTTTCAAAGCTAAAATAGAATTTTTATTCAATGCCAAAGATATCACTTCAAAAATTTGAAAGTTCAGGAGTTTATAAGTTGATTTGTCCTGTATGTAAAGGAGTATATATAGTCAGACTGGTCGATCGTTCAAGACAAGATTTAAAGAACACCAACAATCTTTTTTGAAAAATAAAACGATTCAACGTTTTCAAATCATGCCGTGAAAACCACCACCCATTTCCACAAATAGATAATTTTTCAAATCATGCACAACATTACGAAAGGAACCAAACTTACTTACTTAGAATCATTAGAAATTTTTAAACTCAATAATAACGACCAGATTGACTTGATATATTATCCTTTATTTAGTGTATTTGAACAATAATGACTTTTTTAAGAACATTTTATTTTACCAATTTGTGAAATTTACTCGATTAGCCCTTCTTGAAAATATGTTCCTCTTGTCTATTTAGGTACCTACAATAATCCTTTCCCACCCGTAAGCGCAAATCTATAATTATTTTGTATTCAGTTCTTAACTCAATCTGCCCGATGATGGTCTAGTGACCGAAATTGCAATCGCAGTGTTATATTTTTCAAAATATTTTGTGATAATAAACGTAGTAAAATCAAATTTAGTTTTGTTAATCATGTTAAATTATCACGTAGTAACGACGGATTCCATCAACTATAGATGATTTTATTGAAATATTTTAGTACAAAGCTATTGTTATTGTTATTTTATTTCAACTAATATTGCGGCCGAAAATTCCTATGAGATAAGGAAGCAACTTAAAACCTCCGGCCGAATTTACCTACCGGCTTTTAGTACCTGCCCTTTTTCCGGCCGAGATTCCATCCGACCGAAAATATTCGACAGAAACTGGAGTGAAATGGGCAATTCAAAAAAGTTCTTTAATTGTTGATTTAATTTTCAAAGGAAAGTGAAAAAATTATAAATTACCATGTTATAATTCAACTTCGAATCAGCACTACACAATATGATTCCTTTTTTCATCGTCAACACCTGATGACGATATTCTTGTGATTTTTTTTTTGATATAGTGCTATATTGAATCAAAATTTCTGAGGCCAATGACAGAAATCAAATGCAATAGGTTTTCAAACTAGTAGCATTGTAGAGAGAATAATGAATTTTTAATATTTTCACAGGTATAACTTTGCGAGATGTTGAGAATCAAGGGCGTGGTAGTCTTAAACGGCCGATTTCTACATCCGAGAATAAAGGTCACTTAAAATTACCGTCTCCTGAGAGGTTTGACATTAAGCATGATGATATTCATCATCACAAGGGCGATGTTAGGAGGAAGAAATCGCCTGGTGAGTTATTATACATCAATTTTTTCAAATATTTCATAGAACAAAATACATAGTTTTTGTGAATTCGAATTTAGTTGACTCGTTTCTATATATGACTAATAATGACTTTTAAGTTTAGTTATCTGCATTTCTGTTATACTCACTTATGATTAATATGTGAGCTTGTTCTCTATATGAGTAACTTAGAGTTAGTTTTGTTAAAAACGCGATGGCAGCAGAGCTCCGTCAATAGAGTCTCATTTTCCCCACATTTTTTTACTTACAAATTTTTGACTCCTTAAGTCAATTGAGCGGAACCTTCAAACGCACGAAAATCGTGAAAACAATAAAGAGCACCTTTCCCTACATCATCTAAATTTACGTATGAAATTTAAACTCTCTTGCTCAATCTGAAGAAAAACCTCAAAAATTACGAGAAAACGAAAAGGGTGGCAGTTAGAGAACATTCTGCTAAAAAGCACTTTCATAACATAGCATTAGACTCCGAAGGCAAAATTTGGAATATTTTGTTTATGAATACTTTTCACGTCTTCTGCCACCAGTCTGAAAAATTTTAGCTATTGCACCTACCCGGTATTCCATTTTCCTTGACGATGCCAAAATTTTGACTGAAATTGCCAAAATCTTGTTTGAAATTTGTGACAGTAACAACATTTCGTTATCAAAAAGTACAGGTGACGTGGCTCAATCTACAATAAATGTTCGAAATGACTTCCTCCAGCCTGGTTTTTCAGAAAACATTATAAGTCAAAATATTCTTAGATAGGCCAAGGAATAACCACTAGAATTTATGCCACATGTTTACGTTACACTCTGTATATATATATATATATATATATATATATATATATATATATATATATATATATATATATATATATATATATATATATATATATATATATATATATATGTGTGATAATTTTTGAATTTTTCTTGAGAATGTGGCTTAGCTAAAATGGATATTCATTCGTCTTTCTATATAATCATTTATTCCTTTTATTCCAACGTTTCGGCTTCACAAAGCCTTTTTCAAGGACAATTATCTTCGGAAACACTGACACTTATTTCATTAAACGTATACACAAAATTTCGAATGAATTGATATTTATGATTGTTTACTTATTTCACTCATTTCACTTTATATACGCGTATTTGCACGCCATACGCGTATATAAAGTATAGTGAAATAAGTAAACAATCATAAATATCAATTCATTCGAAATTTTGTGTATACGTTTAATGAAATAAGTGTCAGTGTTTCCGAAGATAATTTAAACTAGTCCTTGAAAAACGCTTTGTGAAGCCGAAACGTTGGAATAAAAGGAATAAATGATTATATAGAAAGACAAATGAATATCCATTTTAGCTAAGCCACATTCCCAAGAAAAATTCAAAAATTATCACATATATATTTCTGGCTTAAGAATAAAGATTTTAATATATATATATATATATATATATATATATATATATATATATATATATATATATATATATATATATATATATATATATATATATATATATATATATATATATCAGTTGAAGTTTTCATTTGAATCAGTTGAAAATCTTGAAAAGGAAGCATCTTATGGAAAAATGTTTCTTATGAAGAGATGATGGCTTTGAGGGGGAAGTAAACTTATGCTGTAAATGAAAGGGTCAACTTTGATGTTTTGAATGAGAACCTCTGTTTTTTATTGCAGATTCGTATTATAGGTCAAAAAATACAAGTTTTGTACGAACAATTTTTCACGATTCCTCACTGATGGCTCTGTAATCGAATTTGAATTTACCGTTTGAACGTTCGCCTCAAAGATTTTCCAACCAGAAATATGTGGGTATGATTTAAGTTTATGGTTTTTGGGATGGTAACAGACATGCCGTAAAGAAAGATATGAGTCGCATTTCGATGCACCCTGTGTGAAGAATGCGACACAACTTTTCAAGCGACTAATAAAATACTTCAGAATTGAGAATACAGAATAAATGAATAAGGATAACCTATTTCAATATAGTTTTATTTGGTTAAAAAATTTTGCCCTTTCTCAAGAAAGTATATTTTGATACTATTCTCAGAATAACTTGCATTTTGAAATATCCACCATGAATTTGAATCAATCGTTTTTCTGGATATATAAAAAGCTTTAAAGAAATAGATGAAAAAAAGATGGATGCAGTATTTTTGATCAGAGGAATATTTTAAACGAAAGATGTTACAACAAACAAAGGTATCTCAGTCTAAGTTCTCTTCCTAATTGTGTTTTTTTTGTACCGAGTGTCTGATTGAGCGAGGTAACCCGCTGTCTCTAGGAAACTATTCGTCGTAGAGACTTGCGGTAAAAAATGATATAAACAGATTTCAAAAAAGTTGATCTCGTTATGAAAAGCATGTATTGCTCCATCGCAACCATCTTATCTGTGATCTGTCAGATTTTTAGCGATGCCGGTAGAGAGCGTTTTTTGATATAATAACAGGAAATTCCAAATTTCTCTAAAAAATCAGATGCAATAGCATGACTTTTCCATACAAATATAGTGTGATGATGCCAAAATAGGCTAGTGAAAACCGTATCTCGATATCCTATTCCTAGCCTAAAATATCGAAGAACCAAAATAATTTATTTATCATATGTTTCAAAAGAAAGCCATCACATCGGTATTTATTTACATTTATTTGTCTTTTTCAAAGAATCAATGATGAAATTTTCAAATAATAGCATTCTTAGTTCGAGAAATTCAAAAAAATCGAGTGGGAGCATAATAATCAATGTGATAATTTGCTTGAGCAAGGTAGTCAGAATAGGAAGAACAGGCCATGGAGGAAAAACATATGCCTAAAATCAACTTGTCACCAAATACTGAAATTATACTTATAGTGGCAGTGTAACGATTGAAATGCCGTTTACAAACGATGAAGCTGTTGATATCACTGCGGTATATTTTGAATTTCTCCAAAATGCGGAATTTGCCCAGACAATATACAGAGCTCTATATTCGGCGTTCACGCCATGCGAGAATTTTTTCGCGTTCAGTGCGAAATTTTAGTAATACTTGCAACTTCGACCCTATGCAAGTTCTGCATACTCTTTGTGCCAATGCTGAATTTTGAAGAAATTCAAAATACATACTGCGAACATATCAACAGCTTCATCGTTTGTAAATGCTATTTCAATAGTTTTCAGTCCTTACTTGTGTGTGCCACAAAAACTCATTACAGTGCCACTATAAGTTTAAGCATTTGTTCTTCCTTCATGGCCTGCTCTTCATATTCTGACTTCTTGCTTTTGCATAAATTATATTCATTGATTATAATGCCCCTAAATAATTTTTTTTTAATTTTTGAACTAAGAATACTAATACCTATTTGAAAATCATTAAATTATGAAATTTCATTAATGATTCTTGGAAAAGGGCAAATAAATACAGGTGTAAAGGCGTGTTTTTAGAATTATGTGCTAACAAAATTTTCCTCTTTCGATATTTAAGACTACCTAGATATAAGATAACGGAATACTTTTCGGACTAGTCTAGGGTTTGTTTGGGCATCAGGTTGCAGCCGATATGGTTTGGTTATGAAAAAAGTGGTCGTGTTATTGGCCAATTGTAATTTTTAGTAAATAGAGATAGAGAAATGTACCATTTTCTGTTGAGTTGTGTAAATATCGGAAAAAAGCGCATCTCTACCCGGCAAATTTTGCTTAAAAGGATGTTTGACGATATTCAACAGGATGAGATGTTTTTGATGAAGCAATAAATGCTCTTCCCAACGAGATCTACTTTGTTCAAATCCGTTCAGTCGATCAGGAGTTACAGCTGTTCATTTAAAAAAGTTTTAAATGGCGGTTACACCCCCTGGTGGCCATCTTAGAAACCTGAAAATAATTTTCGGGATTTTCTTTTCGCCACTTTAACATTTCTCACCGACTCTACGACTAATAGTTTCTGAGTTACAGCAGCTTACCTCTCTTAATCAGACACCCAGTACAACTTAAAGTGCTGTAGTTAAAAATGACAGAAGAGATCCAGGTGTCATCCGGGCGTATTTCTTTGTTCTTGTTATTGATTCACGCGTTCATAGTTACCCAGGAAGCTATGTTTGTAGTTACCCACCCCTTGACATGGTTTCACATCCTTTGGTGTAGATGCATGCTTCTTGAAATTCCTGATAAAGCGAGTCACTCTTCGTATAATTTCTCACAACCCGAATCGCACAAAACTCCAGAGAAATTCGACCAAATGGACCAATTTTCAATGAACCGTTTGACCAAGATTTAAGGCATAACTAACAACATAATAGTAGAGTAGCAAATCAGGTAGTTATGTAGACAAGTTCCAAGTGTCTGGATTGTATACTGACAAAATAAGAATCATTTTTTCTGACGAGTACCCATAAATATAGGTTTTGGAATTCAGGGTCGACCCAAGTAACCACCAGCTAAGCACACAAAATGACTTTCATTCGGAGGAGATGCCCATTCTGATGGTATTGGAAACTATTTAATAAAGTGTCATAATCCAGGTATATTTTTTTCAAGACAGTGAACAGAAAAGAGGCTCTTTTGTCCCAGAAAATGGCCAGACAACTTCATATGAATGACTGTTTCAATAACTATTCAGTGATGCAGATACCATCAAGTAGCAGCTTCTAGAAGAAGCGCAAGGCCGAGTAGCAATTTTATGATTTCTACTAAACAAAACAATTTATTGAAGTAAAAAACATACCAAGCGTTCTCTTAGCTCAAGTATATCTTCAAACTTCTATGAAACTTCGATTTGACATTTGAAGAACTTGCTTGTAACGTAATTTTAAATTCATATATTTTTTCGACAGGTTTATTTTCTTCATCAAAAACTTTTTTTTTCAGCTCGAATGAATCCGAGTCCGAAGATGATGACACCCTTGGGTTACGGATATAAAAGCAAGTATTTAGACGACCCAGATTCGGATGAAGAATTCTATTATGATGATTTTTACTATGACGTGGTTAAGCAAAGAACACGGCCTGTGCCAATAGGCTTATGCGTCTTTCTTGTAATGAGTTACATAGTTGCCGGGGCATTCCTTTTCGATTACTGGGAGCAGTGGGGTGTTTTAAATGCTGCATATTTTTGCTTCATAACATTGACAACAATCGGTTTTGGCGATTTAGTACCAGCTAAAGGAGTGAGTCAAACAACTAATGAAACAACAACAACTGTAACTGTGAGCATCGCATTGTGCTCATTATATTTGTTGTTTGGAATCTCCTTACTGGCTATGAGTTTCAATTTAGTACAAGAAGAAGTAATCACTAACGTAAAATCTATCGCAAAAACACTTGGTATCATTAAAAGCGACGATGAAGACGAATCTGAAGATGAGATAGTATGAAGGGAAAAACAAATGGTCATATAGGAACAATAATAATAATAAATATATCTGAAATTCCTCTTTTTTTACTTTAAACCTGGTTCAAAACGCTTTTTCTGTATTCAATTTATGAATTGTGGTTAAAGATTTCTTGTAGGTAAGCCAAATGACATTCGACTATACGCCTTCTCTGATAATTTTGACTATTCGACCGAATGTGAATTAAGGGGAATATTAACCAACTTGAAGTACTTAGGATATCTATCAATATTTGAATTAAATAGAGGTGAGAATACAACCTTTTACTGAAGAGCGATAAGTTAGGTATGGTTTTCAGTTGACCATTTCAAATAACAGATATCCTTATGTCCTTTTTCGAAATGATAACTGAAGTTTTGATGATAATTAACTTAGCCTTTTTCATTCTTGTTACTAATTATCAAATTTAATTTCTCTATCTCTCTAAAGAGATTTTTCTATGTAGTCGATCAAATGGATACTTCAGAAGATTATTATTTTGAAAGTGTATATCAGTATCTCCTTGTATCAAGTAGGCTTACCATGATATGGGGATTATGTTGTTACATATGGGAACAACAAGATCCAAAGGTTCATTTACGTTCGTTCCAGATATATAAAAAGTTATTCTTATAATTCGATCTTATGCCAATATACACAGTAGTTAGTCTATTATTTTTTTCTGAAATTAATAGATTATGGCAGCGAATTGAAAGGAAACATTCAGGTGCGGGAGTAGTAGTTTTTTGATCCGTTTTAGACCCCTTAGACCACGATTTTAGAATTTTATATATATATATATATATATATATATATATATATATATATATATATATATATATATATATATATATATATATCTATATACGAGGCCGGTACTCGATGAAAATCAATCAACTTGTTTGAGAAATGAAATCAAAATATAATAAAACAAGAACCGCTGCACAACGAGTTTTGCTTACACTACAGATTCTTTTGCGGCGAATTTCAAGCTAAAACTGAAATATCTAATACAAGGTTTTCAAAGTACAATCATAAATTTGGAAAATCCATTCAGGGATTCTAAGAACGAACTACCTTTATTCATTGAAAAGGGAAAGAATGGGGAGCTGTTCACATCACATGATTGATGAATAATTTCTGGGAATTTTAATGCCTATTAATTTAAATTTTATGGAAACTCTTCAAAAATTTATTTCTGAAGAGAAGAAAGAATTTTACAACCCAACGTTATACTGAAATTTCGATCTGCAGTATTTTCAAAGTACGTTTTTGCGGACGGAAGAAATCGTCGAATTTCGTTCAATTTTGACGACAGTTGACTTACCAAAGAATTCACAGTCACTAGCTCCCCCCTAAAATTTCCCTCGTTACGTCTCCCGAAGGTTTCCGGGGCCGGCGAGCGCTAGAAAGAGACGGATAAGGTAAGTTCGAAGTGGTATAAGATTATCGGGCGAATGTAAATTGAGTCCCGTCTACCTGAATTAAGAAGGGTCAAGAAATTTAGATGGTCCAATTGAGTCCCGGGTCACTTAAATCTTTCTAATCCTTATAATCCTCCTGATCGGCTAGGTTTCCACCAGAAATATGGTCGGAGAAGACGAGCAGTTTACAACGGACGACGAATGCACATATATTCCAATATTTAACAGTGTTAATAGATTTTCAAAGTGACACTTATATAAAAATTAGAAGCATTCAAAAAAATATAAAAAAGTTTATTATTCACACACTCTCAAAAATAAAAATTTTCTAAATGAACAAATTTTAAAATTAAATTGTAACTCAATATCAAAATTTGAATTTCTTAAAATTGTAGGAGAAAAATTTAGAATAATTAAATAAACGAATATTTAGCATGTTATTAGGTATAGGTATATTATTGTAAATTGTATAAAATTATATGATATAATATGAATTTTAGTTTTAATATTCTACGAACAGATTACGAACCCCTACTGTGCAAGCTCAGGTAGGCACGGGACTCAATTTACCTAACTCCGGGACTCGGCTATCATTAAGACGGATTATAAATTTTGGGACTCAATTAGGCATCTCCGAGATTATCGTCTGAACTCAAATGCACGTAAGTAGCGTCGACGGATTTACGAGTCCGTAGCGCTGTAGAAAGAGATACTACGTATGTCGTAGATCAAAATTCCAGATGATGCAGGTAGGACGAGCTTTCCGGGGGCAGGCATCGGGGTTCGTGGATATTTTCGCAAATCTATTGAAAAAAGCCATGGAGCCGCATTCACTAATCGGGCCCCTCACTAATTTTCAACTATATATATATGAATTGAAGAATCATTATCACAGCCTTACCAGATTCAAATCCGCTAAAATTAATATTAATTGTTTGTTTCGCATCTAAAGAAGTCATATATTTATTATTGATCCTTCTTTAAACATGAGCAATATATTTACCCAAATTACTCCAAAACGATAAATTTTTGGACTATATTTCTAGAGATGGTTCTTTCAAGACAGGGGCGTATTCAAGGGGTAGGGGGGTACTGCGGGTAATTACCCTCCCCCAGAAGAGAATTTGCAACACTAAATCTTCGAATGAAATTGAAAATATAAAATATATCAAACGTACGAAAACTAATGAAAAAGGTTCTTTCATATTATTTGATATTCCACGTAGCATATAAAAGAAATACATAAACAAACTTCACTAGATCAGTGAATCGCATGCGAATGTTTATGCGGTTGCATAAGTAAATTCAAGTAAATTGGTGTTTACGCGCGATGCCTCGGCTTCACTCATTCAAAAGCAGGGGTGCGGGTTGCCGCATCGTTTGGTCCAAATTCTTCAATACAAATTATGAAAATTATACAAATTCAGAACTTTTGTTATACATACTCACGATTATGGAAAGAATTCCGCCGATGACGATTTCTTATCTGCACTCAATAAAATCCACTGAATTTAGATTAACATCCCTCGAGTTCTATATTTTATGTGAATTCCGTACATCTGGTAAAACCTGAAGTGACGTACGTACGTTATATATGATCTGATGCGCATTTCTTCCAGTTCATGGTTGAGACTTGAGACTCGAAATTGCTGATTTCAAGAGATTATTAAGTGAAGAAAGATTTTTTAAATTATAGTGAAGTGATATTATTAATGAACAAAAACAAAACCTGAATTTACTATGTCTATTATCACAAAAATTCTTCGAAAAATATAACACTGCGATTGCAGATGTAAGCGCAAATCTATAATTATGTATTCAGTTCTTAACTTAATCTGCCCGATGATGGTCTAGTGACCGAAATTGCAATCGCAGTGTTATCTTTTTCAAAGTATTTTTGTGATAATAAACATAGTAAATTCAAGTTTCGTTTTCATGTTCATGTTAAATTATCACGTAGTAGCAACGGATTCCATCAAATATTTGATATTCTCAAGTTTTCAGGTGAGTTTAGTAGTAAGAGTCAATAACCAACTAGCATCCAATTCATATACTCTTTTCACCTGTGTGATCTTTTTCACCTTTCTGATATTTTTCCTTCAAATTTTGAATAGCCTATTTCTAGGGTTTTCATATTTTTTTCTTGAGTTTTATATATATCTTATTTCTTAACTTTTATGTATATTTTATATCTTTACATTTTATCATGAATATTGTATGTACTACATGTCTTGGCAATTATTTTATATTTTTTTTGATGTAGAATAAGAATGTTGAATTATGAATGAGCTAAGATCAATCTACACCCCTCCCTCCCCCGCTTTCGCTTAAGCTGATTATCTTATAAATAGTTCAGGTCAACTCCCTAAAACTTGCCACTACCCCACCCCCAAACTCAATCTCTGGATACGCCACTGTTTCAAGAAATCAATTCGGAAAATAATAATCGCCGAAAAAATGATAACGAACAAATGATGCTGACAAAGGGTACCTAGAGAGTTAGGTACCTTTAGAATCACCTTTAAGAATCAAGGCAAAATACGGGAACAGCGTATCTTAAGTACCCGTGGAATGAAAATGAGAATTGTTTCCCTATTAACATTAAGCTCTTTCTAGTGGTTGTCACAACTTCATTATGCGGTTTTGAACTTAAGTTCATTAGCAAAACATTTCTTTTTTTTTGGTGTTCTATCCCCCTAGAAGTAATTCGTGATCATTTTGGACCAATTTATGTATATTTTGACATCTGCAGCGGCCCCATCAGACCAAATGAGGTAAAGAAAAAAAGGAGTAAACTCCAGTCGTGCGTCCGAGCTGACTGGATGATATCTGTTCTATCATAATGAAAGAACAGATATCAAACATTTGAGTTCAATATACGCAGATTTAATTCTTTAATTTTTCTAAGAAACAACATAAATCAAAACAAAATAATTCAACAAACAAACTCTAACCATAACAACTCATCTTCTTAGACAAAATCTATACATCTAGAATTTTAAATTTTTCTAAAAAGAAAGTATAGTTTAGGACATGTGATCTCCAAAATTACAAGTAATGTCTTTTTAAAGACAACAATCAAATATTTTAAACCTTTTTTGTACATTACGTGGGTGAAGGTTTCTGTGGTTCCGTTCCCATCTAATATCAACAGACCTGTCTGTTGATATTGGACTAAATAGCACGTAATTAATAACTGAAGACGGCCACAGCCGCAATGAGAAATTTTTGAAAAAAAGATAAATAGTACCCTATTCTTTGACTCTTCAAAATCAAAATAATTTGAACCTATTTCGAACATTACGTGGGTAAAGGTTTCTGTGGTTTCCCTTACCATCTAATAATAACAGATTTGAATGTTAATATTGGACTGAATAGCACGTAATAAATAACAAAGAACGGCCACAACAAAAATTTTAGTGAAACATAGTAGACTGTTTCTATTCAAATTTTTTCAAATCAATAAATGTCAAAGAAATTTCAATTTTTTCAAAAGTTTTGATAAAGCTACGAATGTCGTGGCGAAACGTCAACTTTTTAATAAAATCGAGTTTTTTAAGATTCAACAAGCCTGTTATTGCTATAATTATCAAGAAAATTAGAAATAGTTCACAGGCAACAACAATTCGAATAAATAATATATATATATATATATATATATATATATATATATATATATATATATATATATATATATATATATATACAGGACCGGCCTAAGGGGTGTGCGAAGTATGCAACCGTACACTCAATCCTTTTGGAGGGACATTCAAGTGACCAATTTTTGAAAAAATAAAATAATAAATTTGGCAAATTTTTAGAAACTGATTTAAATATTGGGCAGAAATATTTAAACTATACTCGCTGGCATATCATTGGAAGCTTGGACCCTAAACAGCTGTACACTTCCCTCTACACCCCTCGCCCAGCGTCTTTGCCAGTTTGTGGATTGAAAAATTAATTCACACAGCTAAAAATCCCAAGCTCCCAATGATTTGCCGTCGACTATAGAAGGAATTTTGTCTTAAAACTATTACAGTTAAAATTCAAGGTAAAACCGAAGATCTACCCGGCTACCCTAATGAGTTCTGAAATACAGTAAGTCTGATGCCCTTGACCAAGGTCCAAGGTCAGTAGAACAGTCGTCTCGTGGCGGGACGCGGTAAGTATTGTGACTCATCTTCCTGCCTCCCTCCCCCTCCCCCGGCTTTGCTTTTCTAGCCAATTGGCATCTGAAATTAAGATAGTAAATTCACTCTGCGAAATGAAAGCAAGAAAAGCCCTTGTATAAAATGTATAATCAAAGTGACTATGTACTATCCTTATAGTGAATAATTTTTTTTTGTGTTTGCGCCATTAATAAACACTTTCATTTTTGGTTCACTATGTTCTGTTGCTTTATTTTCTTTTACCCATGACATATGGAAATTTATCTTAGGTCCGATGGACGGTGATTCCCGCATTAGCTAGTAATTGCAGTATAAGCATAAAAATCATTGCAACGTTACCTAGAGTTAAGCTTCTATTAGTTTATTCGACATAATAGTGATTATAGTACAAGTAAGAGTACTGAACATATCAAGTCAATCAATAATGAATCCAATTGTCATACATAAATTTAATGTTCTACAAGGCGCAAAAGTGCACAAAAATTGTGTTTTTGGACCTCAAATTTCAAAAAATTCCATACCTCTCAGACCCCCCTGAAAGGGCATAAAATTTGAGTCTAGCGCACTTGCAATTTTCGCCTTAAGCCGGCCCTGTATATATATATATATATATATATATATATATATATATATATATATATATATATATATATATATATATATATATATATATATATATATACAAAAAAAAATTACTTTAATTTCGGAAGGGTTGGGAACCCTGGTACTGAATTTATAGAGAATCTTCATGCAGATGAGTTGTACGATTTGTATGAAATATTCAACGTGAAAAGTAGTATTGTGCTTGATACATGACAAAAACTGTTTCATGTTATATTACGCAGAATAGGTTATATTGTTTGGTTATACGGTCGTGGTGGTTATGTGAAGAGACCATATTCTGCAGGATAATCCTTGTTTCTTCATATGGCAATTTTTTGTCTTTTCTTTGTTTATCTATAATAAACCATTATCAAACCATATATAATATTTTCCCACAAAAAAATTATTTGGTCCGGAAAGGGTTAACTTAATCGCATAGTAGATCTTCATATATTTATTAGCTTGTATCAATATTTTATATACATCAAAAATCAGAATTTATTGTAAACATGCGTTATTTACAAGAACAATATATTCAGTCACTCATTGCACTCATTCTTTTGGTTTCATTCTAAAGTTATAATGTATGTCAAATTTAGCTGAACCATCGTAAGAATATAAATTTTCACCAGAAGAATGAATTTACTTTGATTTTTTTATCCTTTCCTCTACTTTTTTTACCCATCAGCAAAAGACCACAATTCTCTATCACAAAAATAATACAAATAAATATAAATACAAAAAGATTTAGTCAGTGAATAATGTCATGAAAAATAGACTTCAAGATCTTAAATTACTTGTATATGATATTGCAGAATGGGTTCCTCATTTTTCCTATTCTCTTCAAGCCTAGTCCTAAGTCACATCAGTGAACCTACTTCTATATATTTTTCATTGACATATGAGGATATATCATCATGTTCACATGTTCGTGAAACTTGTCAATAGTCATTTTGAACATCGATCAACCCTACTCTAATTTCTGTGGCATTATCAGCCGTCTTAATCCTCATCGGAGAGCAGTACTGTCGATAGAAACATCACAGCAAATCCAACTAAAACTGCGATATATTTATTCAGTCCATTACCATCACGTTCATTATTTTTCAAAATTTCAAAGAAGATCACGTAAAGTAGAGTTCCAGTAGCGAAACCCTGTAGGATCACAGAAGGAATTTCTGTCACATCCCCAGAACTAACAGCAATTCCTATTCCTATACCTAAAGGACTAACAAAAGCGAAAGTGAATACATAAGTAAATATCAAACTATTTCTAATGTTACAGGATAAGAGTTCGACTCCAACACAGAACGCGATTATGAATTTATGAGCACCAACAGCGGCGAACATGTACCAAACATTCTTTGGTTCGCTTTCCAAACCAACAGATAAACCTTCCATGATTTCGTGGACAGAAAGTGCTAAAACTACCATAAGCCCCCTCATGCTTCCAAGGATTTTAGAATCGCCTACTAAATGGCTATGGTTCCCACCATGAGCGTGGGAGTGTCCTGATTCGTAATTAGAGAAACTTCGTCTTGAATTACTATATGTATCATTATTGTTATTACTTTCTCTCAACTGTCTGGAAGCCCGGTGAGAGTTTTGATTATTTTCTCGATTGATTCCAGTTTCATAAGAAGGATCAGGATGGTACATTATTTCTCCGCGTAAAATGGAGATGCTTTTTCGAATTATAGCAACTTCCTGATCAGAATTCTTCCTATGGAGATAAAGATGGACACATTCTTCCACTAAATATATCAAGAAAAAACCGATACATGTCAAGGTTTCCGCTACGGGAATTTTAAGATTTTTAAACTGCTCGATGTTTTCAGCATGTTCAGAAACTTCTGGTAATAGATGGATGAACGTTGTGGCCATAAGCACTCCACCTCCGAAAGAAAGAAGAAGTTCAGCATACTTATTACTCCTCATGTTGTTATCTAATTTGAATTTTTTAACTACTATCATAGGAAGAACGCCTAGTAGTAGTGATATTGAAAATAGAGTTACCATTGCCACACATTTTGCTAAAAGGGGTGAATGGTTCTCGGTGTCCATTTTTGAATCTGCAAAAACATGAGCTATTAATATAAGTAAATAGTTAAATAAGTAAATTATAATTCAATATTTATATACTGAATAGATTTGAAGAAAAATGTATATATTTTAAATCTTAGACGCTTCAGTTCCTTACTATATGCTCCGTGTGCGTACTCAAGTTATTATCATGCTATCTAGCTGACCCGGCAAACGTTGTTCTGCCATATAAATTATTTTTATCTATTCATCTGTCTGCCGATGTATATCTGCCTATCTAACTATATCTTTCTATCTAGAGAGTTATCTATCTATCTATCTATCTATCTATCTGTCTATCTATCTGCATATCCATCTATCAATTTATCTGACCGGGCAAACGTTCAGCCATATAAATTATTTTTATCCATCTGTCTTTCTATCTATTCATCTATCTGCCGATGTATATCTACCTATCTATCTATCTATCTATCTATCTTTCTATCTAGTTATCTATCTTTCTATCTAGTTATCTATCTTTCTATCTATCTATCAATCTATCTGACCCGGCAAACTTTGTTTAAATTATTAAAATGGCTATTGAAAAATATGGGTTGTTGATAGAAGGGTGAGAATTTGGAGTTGTATGTATTTTTTAAAGCAACATCATAAAAAAATCAAAAAAAAAAAATTTGTTCAAAAAATTTATAAAAATGTTAATCATTAGGAGTATAAAAAATAGGGGTTGATCGTAAAGGGGTGAAAATTTAGGGGTGTATTTTTGAATGTTGTATCATAAAAAAAAATAGAACTGAAAATTTTGTCTGAAAGATATAAATAAAAAATTAAGGGGTGGACCTCCCTTAACATTTAGGGGGATGAAAAATAGATTTTGTCGGTTTCTCAGAGCTAACTGATATGCACACAAAATTTCATGAGAATCGGTCAAGCCGTTTCGGAGGAGTATGGGAACGAACATTGTGACACGAGAATTTTGATAATGATGAATTATATTGCATTGTACTCTTGATTATGTATTTACTCATAATAATTACCTATTTATACAAAATACTGATCTCATACTATTGCAGATATGTCCTAATTCGAAATCAGTTTATTTCAAAGTTATTAGTCTACTTCTGTCTATATAAACTGCAGCTCCATTGAATATAATAACCAAAAAAGTACAAATGAACGATGGTCTATTGATAACACAAAAACAAACACCTATATCAATAATTAACTTGTGTATGAGACATGGTTATTTTATAATCAATAATAATGACCGTCAGTGGTTAACCTATGAGATCACGTATATATCCATTATTCAAATCATAAAAAACATACTTGTTGACCATAGTCAATTTCATACATTACATAAAGTGAAAAAGAAAAATTCTTCGGTAATTTGAAAATTATCAAACAACTTTCCAAGGGAGCAGGTTATACGTATTCCGCAATGAAAAATCTGAAATCCACAATCCAGCGGTGAATTAAAGAAATCGTCAAGTCACCCCGACTCAAAATCTGCATACAGTTGTTTCGATGTTATTAAATCTCATCAGTGCAGCGTATTTGACTCGGAGTGAATAAACAAATTTCTTATTGTTCCCCAATACAAATCGTGGTCGGTAACACTGTATAGATAACAACCCAGAGCGCCCTCCCACCAAAGGTATTGGGAACCAACAATTCAACGCTTAGATCGAAAATGCAGAAATTCGTACATCCTGGCATGAATACAAAGCACACTAACATAGTGATTCAAAAACTCTGGATACACTCACGAGAGCGCGCTTCGAAGATACTAGCAGCGTAATACGCAAAATACAACAATCAAATCATGAAAAACATACTTGTTGACCATAGTCAATTCCATACAGTACATAGAGATTTATTTATTATCATTTATTTATTTTAATTTACGTGTCTTGACATCTTTGGCCATTGACACGAGGAACAGTTTACATCATTATATATATATATATATATATATATATATATATATATATATATATATATATATATATATATATATATATATATATATATATATATATATGGGTGTCCCATAAATCTACTTCAAGCCGAAAACTGGCAATAGGCCAAGTCGTGACAGTTATTAGAAAAATATTTCAAAAAATCTTGGTCATGTACTTTTCAAATTTTATGGATTAAAAATAAATCTCAAAAAGTGACACCTTATGATGATCTCTCAAGTCCTGTGACTACAAATATTAACTTTTCGTCAGTTTTTTTTTGTGACGTTACCATGAATAACCCTTCTGTAAATTACAGATAAAATTTAAAACATAACTACCTCAGTTTTAAATAAAATGTTAGATTTTTGCCCAACAATTGAATTCAAAATTATTACATCACCCAACTTTAACCGCGTGCAGTGTAAAAAAATGTACTACACTATTTTGGCAAGTAACTTTAAAAGATAGCGCGTTAAGTCTGGATTCCAAAATGGTATGCCTCTTACTAATTGATACTTCTTAGCTGAGGAAAAAAAGTTATTTAGTAGTTTTAGGTGCGTTTGAAATAAAATTCAGTTGTTGGATTTCTTTAGTTATAATTTTTATCAAATCAGATTTACCAAGTTCATATTGAATGTTCGAACTGTTTATCTTCACCTGCAATGCAAGCTCTACATCTCTTTAAAAATTGATCGCGTAATAAGACGGGAGTATCTTCTCAAGTTGATGTATTCAGCGGCTTCTGCAATTCATTGGCGCAGCTCGTCTAAATTTTGAATTGGTTTAGAGTACACGTTATCCTACATCATACACCAGTAAAAGAAATCTATGAGGTTTAAATCGGGTGAACGGATAGGCCACTCCTCTCGGTGCTTCTGCAACATCGTTTGACAAAATCGCACTCTCTCTAGGTAGCAGACTTTGTACCTACTTGTCGTACATAGTATGGGTGAAACTCGTTTTTTTTAAATAGGCTCTGCAGTACTTTTGGGGACTCCTATGCTCTGTTGAATTCCATGTACTGAGATACTTGGGTCTTCTTCAACTGCTTGCGGGACTTCGGCCTCGTAGGGCATTACGGGTCTTCCCTCGTTAACCATTTGACTAGGAAATCGACCCTCTGATAATGACCGATGCACATTAATAAATACTCGATGATCGGGATAACGCTCAGCATTTGGGCATCTCTCACGATACATTCTTGCTGCAGCATTGGCGTTGCATAAGCATTCTCCATAAATGAGATGCATGTTGGCGTATTCCTGTGCGGTGTATCGAGATGGCATGATAACAGACTACACAAAACACGGGATTACGATTAAAACAATTCCGAAGTCGTCAGAAACAGTGCAGATAAATTCAAAGCACAATGCAATACAAATACTGTATTGCACAATTTACTTAACGCATCCCTGTTCCGCCAGAGTGGCGTCTCTGTCTGTCAGACGAAATAATGGGTCAATCCATCTCGCTCTTAGATAAAAGTAGCGTCACTATCTATCTCGCTCACACTTAACAAAGTAGCGTCACCATCTATCTCGCTCGCACTAGTCAAATAACGTCACTCTTCGTCTCAATCGAACTTGTATGAAATCCGGCTTCATTAAAAAAAAAGTTTTTTCTCAATTAAGAAGTAGCAATTAGTAAGTGGCATACCATTTTGGAATCCAGACTAAACGCGCCATCTTTTAATGTTACTTGCCAGAATAGTGTAGTACATTTTTTTTACACTACACGTGGTTAAAGTTGGGTGATGTAATAATTTTGAATTCAATGTTGGGTAAAAATCTAACATTTTATTTAAAACTGAGGTAGTTATGTTTCAACTTTTAACTGTAATTTACAGAAGGGTTATTCATGGTAACGTCACAGAAAACAAACTGACGAAAAGTTGATATTTGTAGTCACAGGACTTGAAAGATCATCTCAAGGTGTCACTTTTTGAGATTTATTTTTGAATCCATAAAAGTTGAAAAGTACATGACCAAGATTTTTAAAAATATTTTTCTAGTAACTGTCACGACCTGGCCTATTGCCAGTTTTCGGCTTGACGTTGATTTCTGGGACACCCTGTATATATATATATATATATATATATATATATATATATATATATATATATATATATATATATATATATATATATATATATATATATCTTGTTGATTGAACAAAATACATCAAAAATTCAAAATATCGACAGGATACGATTTGAAGAAAATTTTGTTTATAAAAGTTTACTTATTTGAATTTCTTTCAGAAAGTCCAGTATTATTCGGCTTCTTCTTGTGCACTGAGATTGTCTTTAAGGTTATCCTTCAGACAAATTTGAGGCGCGCTTCACCGTAACGACGACAGTGTAATATGATGTGTTGTACCGTTAACTGTGTTCTGCAGTATTCATTCATTTGTCATTAGATGTCCGTGAGTTAGTTTGGTGTGTCCTATTCTGAGCTTTCTGATTATAATTTTATTCTGTCTTTTAAGACAAGTTATTTTTGTAGTACTGTCTAATTTAGGTTGGATTTCATATAATTTCTGGTTGCCTGTATCCCATCGGGTTTGCCACTCTCGAACAGATTGCTTTTTAAGGGTGGTCTTGATGAGGTCTATATGAGGAAGAAAGTCGGATGTAGTGAGCTCGGAGGTTCTTGTTGCCTTCGCGGCTCGGTCTACTTGCTCGTTTCCGCTTATGTCCATTTGGGATGGAGTCCAGATTATTGTGATGGGTATGATTTTACGGGCTTTTAGATCATGGCATCTCTCTTGGATATGTTGGGACAATACATTTTGTGTGTAAATGTTTGAGATAGTCTGAATAGCAGAAAGAGAATCTGTGATAACTGCATTTTTTGGCCTGAGAGCATGTCGGTTTGGAGGGACAATTCTCCAGTATATATGCTGCATGCAGGGTGAAGTTTATATGATGTTGGTGAGTTGGTATTTTCGATGATGGAACAAGCTAGGCCTTGTGAATCTTTAGAAGCGTCATTGTAAATTGATTTGTCATATTTTCCTTTATTTATTATTTCGAGAAAGGAGTTTTTGAATATGGTGACGGGTGTTGTTTGTTTGTCGTATCTATTTGAAGAAGTGTTGACCGTTGGCTGATGTCTTGTCCAGGGAGCATGTTCAGAGAGAATCATTGGGGTAACTGATCTTAAGTCTGCCAATTCTGGAATTTTTTGAAAACATTCCAGGACTGATGGCAAAATTCTTGGGTTTGTAGTAGCTAGGTGCCTAGGACCCTATATAATGTAGTGTAATGGGTGGTTTGGGATGGCGGATATTTTGAAAACATATGATATGATATTTTGCTTTCTTCGTAAATACAGGGGCAGTTCAAGTGCTTCTACATGAAGACTCTCAGTCGGGCTGAATCGAAAAACACCTAGAATTATGCGTAGAGCTGTGGTCGGTATAGTGTTCAAAGATCTAAGGTTGGATTTGCTCGAAGTGGAGTAAGCTATACTTGCATAATCTAATTTGGAGTGAATAGGAGATCTTACATACATATTTGTATTAGGAGACAATTAGAAATTTGTTAATTCACTGCGAGTCAAAAAAGCTGCACTGATGAGATCTGATAAGATCGAAACAACTGTATGCAGATTTTGAGTCGGGGCGATTTCAATGAATCACCCTTAGATTGTGAATGCAGATTTTGCGTTGCGTAATACATATAAACAGCTCCCTTGGGAAGTTGTTCGATAATTTTTAAATTATTAATGAACTTTCCTTGTTCACTTTATGTAATATATCCATTATTGAATGAAATTATTATGTCCCACTCAGCAAGTAGTATATTCTTTCCTACTAATGATATTATGAAGAATGATTTCTTCATTGGGACGGCGTTGATAGAAAATCAGTTTCATTTTCAATATTTTCAACCATTAAAATTCGAGTTAAAGTTCGAAAATGAACATCATTGACCTAGAGATAACTAATCGAAATAAATCCCTCAAGATTAACATTTATAGAAAACATACACACACTGATCTCTTATTTATAGAAAGTGTGCTAGTTCAAAAACAATAAAATTGAATGCCTTTCATTCATTTATACATAAATTAATTCAATAACTGATATCCGGAGAAAAATTGTACAAAAAAAGTAGGCGCAAAAGAATGGGTATTAATCGTCCATAGTTGATGAACTCTTATTCAAAAAAACAACGGAAATGACTCCACAAGAATGTAGATGAACAAAAATTCTTTTCAATTAAGTCACAATATTTGCAGTGGGTTGAATAAATATAATTTAAAAACTATTAGTACGAATAAAATAAATTTTGGTTTTTTACCATTCGAAAATAATGGCAGGCAAGCAATCTCCGAAAAATCGGTATGCAAAAATTAAAATGTTTGAATGCATTTGGATGAACATTAGAAGTAAATCATGCATAGTGGTCCGCGGACCACTGGTGGTTCCTGGAAGCACTCTATAATATAATTGAATAAGTCGCGTTCGGTCATTTCAGCCCCCTTCAATCTGCGCATCTTTTTAATATACCTATGCAATGCTATGTGATGAATCTGACGACGTTTCACAATGCTGTCAATAACTTATATTTGCTCGATTTCTGCAAGACAATAAAGCATAAAAAAGAGTAACTGTTTTCCAAATGACTGGAAACGAGGCAAGCTGTTGATGTTATGGATAAAATAAGTCTATATTTAGAAGAATATCGTCTTCAGTGGCAAATGCTCGCGGGAATTTGAACGGATGGTGCTCCTGCTATGCTTGATTCCTGCTCTGGTCTTGCTGCATTGATGAAACGAAAAATCCATCTGTAAAATCAGTACATTGCGTTAGTCGTCGCCAATCGTTGATCACCAAAAAATTTTCCCAGGACGCTTGGCTATTGCGTTGAAAATAGCTATGAAAGTTGTCTTCCACAAAAGCAGTGCACTGAACACTATTCGAACAATTAGGCTCTGATATGAACTCTGAGCACTAAAGTCTTCTTTTCCGCACAGAGGTGCATTGGCTTCCCCAAGGAAATATTCTTGCAAGGTTGTATGAACTGAGGGAAGAAGTGAAACTATTTGTAACTCTTGAGAAAAACAAAAAATTGCTGAAACAATTCTGTTAGGCCAAACATCAAGTGAGCTTTCATTATTTATTCATTTATTAATTTGTTTATTTGGTCTACTGCTTCGATAGCGTGGAGTCATTAGTGGACTGTAGGTATCTTAAACTTCAAAGTACATTTGTATGTTTTTCAGAAATACCAGTAGATATTAACGTATTTTCATAATTTCTATTCAATCTGTCTGCAATGTTATCGTCAATTTTCAGAGTTTCCTGTTGAGTAGTTGATCCCTTGCAGCAGTTTACGCAAGTTGATGGTTCTTCTCTTTTCATTAGGTAGTCTCATGCGTGATGCGTGTATGACCAGTATTATTTCAAGAAGGGCTAATCGAAGTGGATTTTCCAAATTGTTACAATGAAATGTTCTTAAAAAAATCATTATTTTTTGAATAGACTAAATATAGGAGAACATATCAAGTCAATCTGGTCGTTCACCAAGATCTCATTTGTATTATGATTGAGTTTAAAAATTTCCAATGATTTAAAAAAAAAATTTTAAACTCAATCATAATGCAAATGATATCTTGCTGAACGATCAGATTGACTTGATATATTCTCCTATATTTAGTGTATTCAAACAATAACGATTTTTCTAAGAACATTTCATTGTACTTTTTGGGAAATCCACTTCAATTATCCCTGCTTGAAATATGTTCCTCTTGTCTATTTAGTTACCTGCAATAGGTCTTCCCCACCCGTAAGCGCAAATCTATAATTACGTATTCAGTTCTTAACTCAATCTGCCCGATGATGGTCTAGTGACCGAAATTGCAATCGCAGTTTTATATATTTTTTCAAATAATTTTTGTGATAATAAACATAGTAAATTCAAGATTTGTTTTTATTCAACAACATTTACTGAATTTCAGTTCATTCAGTTTGAAGGGAGTCGCTGGAGATGCCAGTATGTACCGGGAAAAATGTATATATGAAAACAATAAATATCTACTTTAAAATAGCGGCGCTTCGGCATCAGTACACGATGCACTTTGCAAGTTTTTTGTTTGTTTGAATAAAATTAATTATTTCTTCATTTTATTACGATTTTATTTTTCATTTAAGCTTGGTTCTTCAGTACGCGATGCAATTCGAGATTTTTTTGTCAATAAAACGAATTATTACCTATATAATTATCCTTTCGGTTTGCTTTTAAATCTTGGCTTTTCAAACCATAATTTATTCCTTTCGAATCGTATCCGAGGTGCACTTCGCGCAGAAAATACGACCTTAGCGACGAAGGTCTGCTGCTCACAAAAAATTTTTTATTTTTCACTTGTATATTATATGTTTATTTCACCTTGGATACGGTTGCTATAAACATACTCATTATGCCCTAAGCCATAACGCCCGCATTTGCGGGCATAATAGATTTAAAACGCCCGCTTATTGTACTAGGAGAAATGAAGCAAATTTCATTGATTAAATACTTCATAATCCTTGTCGTATACGACTTTGGATTTCTCCGGCAATTAATTATTCGCAGCTTTGGCTGCATTTTCTATGATATTCTTGGGTAAATTCATTTTCATTTTCATTATTTCTATAAGACTACACAAAGAAAGCAGCATGACATTCACTAAATATGATGACAAAAATATTCACAAACGTCAAAATATCAACATATGACATGCCTACTATGAGAAGGAAAATGGATAGGAGCAATGAACTGATTTTAAAATCGCTTTTTCACCATAATATAATAATTTTTTCGTGAAAAATAAAATCTTGCGTGCTTTACTAGATCCTTATATATAGGATCTATATAACGCACTTGGTACATAAATAACTATTTTGTTTACACTGATCTCTATCATTTTTAATGAATCAATCTTCCATTTCATTATATTCATTCATAACGTTCATATTCAACAAGAAGATTAAACAAATCAATGAAACAATTCACGTAGTGTTCTATAACCAACGAAAAAGAAAGGAATATTATATCACATTGGAGAATATAAAGGATATAACTACTAATAAAAAAAAATTAGATTTTCACATGTTTACATATTAACGTATCAATTCATTTGAATTATTCATACCTCGGCAGACCAGCGGTAAGGTGAACCGCCTTATACCGTTTGTAAACCGAGGATTGTGAGTTCGAGTCCCACCTCGCTCTTGGGTGTTGTATGTATTTCCGGAATTTAGTGGTTATTTATGATTAAAAATTGTTGGGTAATGTACATAGTTTACAAGCCCATTGACCGTTCGGAACCGGCGTTAAGCTGTAGGTCCCTCGAGTTAAAAAAAAATTATTCATATATATGAAAATTATGATATAATCGGCTACCAAATCATGTAAAAAACCTCATGATAAAATATTTACTCACATTTTCTGTTCAATGTTGATGGAAGCAAAATATGAATTCAAATAAAAAACTTGACGCTTCAATTTTGACTAAAACGAACTTTTCACACATATAACAGCATTCGGTAACGATCTTTTCACATCTTTCATCAACATAAATTCAAGTTTTTCTAGGAATACGTCAAACATTGGTATTATTCAATCACAATAGATGAAGCGTATGGAAAAATGACAATAATATAATATTACACATTGTATCACCACCTCATTGTTAGCAAAACGACTAATGATATATTTTATGTTATTTACTACCCTTGACATCCACTACTAACTACTAGATATTAATTGTATTGGAGATAAAATATTTATTGACCTAATGATAACAACATATTGAATGAATCTGGCACAAATTCCATATAGTTATCGATGAGAATCGTCATTTCATACGATTATAGTGAAGTGAAGCTTATATTGTATTTTAATAATTTGTTGTCTCATCCTTATTCAAAACTTACTATCTCGATTGAGGATTTAGAACCGTTTGTTAAATTTTATCCTGGTTTGGATTAAATCAAATTCAATTTGACGAAAATTAACATTCAGAATCGAAAAACCAGAAATAACATAAATTGTTACAACTTCAAATCGAATTTATTGTCTTTTTTAAAGGTCAATTATTCGTGTTTGTGCATTAATTTAATAAATATGAAATAAACAATTTCGATATCTCCATTATAATGAATTTCATAATTATGATTATCAGGTATTGATGAATCATCTTTTGATAATATACCTTAACTCTGAAAATTTGACTCATTACTGTATGAGTATAAACAACACATTATATATATATAATAATAATAATAATAATAATAATAATAATGTTTATTACATCCATTTAGACAATTACATAATTGTGTTGGACACGTCAATATTAATTAATTAGTAATTAGTAATAATTAGTTATTCATAAGTGATATGGTTATCGGTCAGGTACTCCCTTACACTATAGTAACATTTTGTCAGGAGCACCGACTTCATAACTTTCCTAAACCTAGCCTGACCAAGGCATTTCATCGAGTAAGGTAGATGATTAAACAGTTTAATGCACTGATAAGCTGGTGAGTTTTCATACCTGGCCGAACCATGTTTAGGGATAGAAAGAATTTCAACATTTCTTGTGTCATAACAATGAAAACTACCCAATTTTATAAACTTACTTCCATTTTCCTTTTACATGGAGTAGACACTTATTATATATAAATACAAGGTGTAGTTAATATTTTATTTACAATAAATGCACGCTTGCAAGATTCTCGAGGTCCTAGTTTAAAAATTGTTCTTATTATACGTTTTTTGTGCTATGAAGACTCTTCGACTATCAACAGAAATACCCCATAACATGATATTATAATTTATGTGACTATATGCAAGCGCATAATACACTTCCATAATAGATGCAGTGGATAGACAATTTTTTTATTCTATTTATGGCATAGAATGCCGAATTCAGTTTTTTAGTCACAGAATCTACATGTAGTGACCACCTGAGGTCTTGGTCCAACAAAATTCCCAAAAATTTAACGTGATCACACAAAAGAATTTTGTCGTTTTCAAATTGGATTGAACACTTCGTTATTTATAGTAATATCGGGTCGATTGAAAAATAAACACTTTGTTTTGGTGGTGTTCAATATTAAAGCATTAGATTCACACCATTTTTTAAATTCTTTCAGTAAGAGTTTACATTTATTCGATAGTCTCTCAGGATCACGTGCTGTAATAGCAATCGAGGTATCATCGGCAAAAATAGTCATCCTATCCGCCTCTACATAATCGGGCAAATCATTAATGAATAAAAGAAACAAGAGTGGACCGAGCACAGAGCCCTGTGGGACTCCCAGATCAGTACTTTTCTCGTCAGACCAATGATCCTTTATTTTTACCTTCATTCGCCTTTCAGAAATGTAGCTCTTCATCCAGTCAAGAAAGATACCCCTAAATCCCAGATTGTACAACTTATTTAAGATAAAATCAAAAACTAGACAATCAAAGGCACGTGACAGATCAAAAAATAATCCTCCAACATGTAGACCACAATCTAATGACTCATGTATAAATTCAACATAGGAAATTACTGCAGATTGGGTAGATCTGCCGGATCTAAAACCATGTTGACAATCATTTATTACATTAAATCTGTTAAGATATAGCATCATTTGATCAAGAACAATCTTTTCGAAAATTTTGGAGAAAACACTCAAAACAGAAATAGGTCGATAGTTGTTTATGTCCAGAGGATCATCCCTCTTATAAACTGGGACAACAGTAGCGAGTTTCAAGGAAGTAGGAAATCTACCCGAACAGACAGACGAATTTATTAAGTAACACAGCGGCTCAGCAATGAATTCAGAAATGAGTTTTACTACTTTAATAGAAATAGAATCAGCACCTGTGCTCTTCTTATTTTTAAGAGATGCAATAGCATTCAACACATCGTTTGCTGTTACGGGGTGGAAAAAGAAAGTATTTCCACCATAGGATGAACTGTACATGAATACTGACAATGAATTTCCATAATGTTTCTGCAAACATATTTTATTTATGTTAGAAAAATGCTCACCGAATACCACAGCTACATCGGCAGGTTCGGATAATAGAGAGTCATTTGTTTGAAGCTTAATAGTATTAGCCTTACTCAGTATTCGCCCAGTCTGTCGTTTTACAATATTCCACACCAGTTTACTTCTATTACTTGTCGTGCTAAATAGACCATTATAAAAGTTTAGTTTTGTTTCTCTCAGCTTATGTCTATATTGCGTCCTTGCAAGATTGTACATGGCTAGGGAACCCTCTGTATTTATATTCTTATGAATCCAATGAAGATTTCTCAGATTGCGACTAGCTTGCTTTACTTCTGGAGTTATCCATTCCACCTTATGTGTATTTCGTAGTTTAGTTTTAAATTTGGGGCAGCATTCATCAATGACATCACTGATCATATTCATAAAACGCTGGAAACAATTCTCAACATCGTCGTATTTGAACAGATCACCAAAATTAACTTTCGACATAGATATGCGCAGTTTCTCTAGATTTTTCAGTGAATAATTACGGTGTATGAAATTTTCAACCGTTTCAGGCTCGCTTTTTTCAGGATTGCCTATAGAACATTCCAGCCAGATGGCTCTATGGTCACTAAAATGTGTTTCAATCGCATCTTCTGAATGAACTTGTATGTTACTATTTGTTATAATATAATCAATTTGTGAGATTGACGTTTTACCCGTGATATTCGTAAACACTCTACTTGGTTTACTAGTAGCAACCTTTAGATCAAAACAGTCTAGCAAGTCCAAAAGATGTTGTTTGTGGGAGCTCTCACTTAAATAATCAATGTTTAAATCACCACAGATGAAAACGTGATCCGCATCATCACTACAACGCTGCAAGACATACGATATATTCTCCAAAAACAATGCATATTCCCCAGTTGGTGACCTATACACGCTTACTACAGTCACTCTTTTATTGTTTAAAACAAATTTTATCGCACAACATTCACAGTGCAATTCTATAGAATAGTCAGAAATATTTAATTTTCTGAAATCAAGACTGGACTTAACGTAGATAGAAGTACCGCCATGTCTTTTGATTGTTCTACAAAAGTAAGCTGCCAATGTATATAACCTGGAATCGACAACATAACAACACTTTCCGGACTGCACCAGTGTTCAGCCACACAGAGTACACAGGGAGAGTTAATATTAAGGATAACCTCTATTAGATCCAGTTTGTTATTTATGCTCTGTACATTTAATTGCATGATTTTAAATTTTAGTGTTTGCAGCATCTGTGCTTAGCTCATCTGCATGTCCATTAATGTCACGGATTTGCCAGGTTGTTTCTCTTGTTGAAGAAAAAATGATGAACAGTAGCATGAATAGGCCAGTTTTCAGCTTTTAAAGCCTTATCATATTCAGATATGGGCATAGTAACTTTGAAGGGAGCATAGCTTTCAGGATAGCGGGAAGTTAATGGTTCGCATTTTACCTTGGATAAATTTTTCTGCAGGAAACTCAATAGTTCATCCGTATTGGTAGCGGGACTAAGGTTGGACATATGCAAACCCTTTGATTTCTCAACTCCTTGAATTGTCGAATTACTATTAAATGTTCCAACGACTAAGGCAGGTCGTCTTGATTTGATTCTATTCCCTTTCTAGGTCCCAGATAGGTGACAACTTTGCTCAGCTGAGATAATCGCCCTATTAACATCTTGAATAGTGATTTTGTTTACTTTAGATTGGTGTAATGTTGCAGAAGTCTGATCATATGAGAGATTTGCTCTCGCATTAGAAGTTGTGGTGAGATCATCTGTTACAGTAACGGCAGTTTCCCCACAAGATCCATTCCCCGCGGAAGAATATTCAAGCGGATGAATGCTTGAAGGTTTTCCGTTTTTATCTGCAGATGTATCGCCAGAATCTGATTGTTTACTAATTATATCAACAGATAAATTCGATTGCAATTTACCTTCGTATGAGGTAATCAATTTCTTTTGAACACTTATTGTATATTCCATCTCGGACAGTAATTTCTCCAGTAGTATTTTTTCCTTCGAAATACATTGGATTTCCATATTTTTCATTTCTAAATTTTTAGATTCCGGAGTATTCACATAGTCAACGGCAACCTTCATAGTTTCAACGCATTTGTCACAAACCCAAGTAATATTTATATTTTCTGATATGATCTTATACCACGAGTCTTTTAGAGACACACAATTTAAATGAAACTTATCTTGGCACAATTTGCATATCGAGAACTTATTATTAATAATAAAGTTATCAGAACACTTCGAACACACGTCTTTATTGCTCGCCATCATTCCTACTATATATATATATATATATATATATATATATATATATATATATATATATATATATATATATATATATATATATATATATATATATATATATATATATATATATATAAATATTTATATATATATATATATATATTACAGATTAATCTGAGAAAATTATATAGTATATTCAATAATAATGGTTGGAACACCTTTCAAGAAAACATATTTTTAAATTGGAAGAGTAATTGTGAGGCGAAAAAAGAATTGATTGTTCCCTTGGTGTCATATAGTAAACTTCCTTTTATTCCAAATTTAACGATGGTTTTGGTGTCACTTTTTAAACACTTTGTCAATGTTAACATAGTTAGATACTAGTGAGAGGCTCCATCGCCTATTAAATAGATCCGTGAAAAATATAGATCGATGAGAATATAGTTTCCCGAACCACGATGAGTGCAAAGCCCCTCCCTGCCTCTTTCGAACGGTACGCGACGCGTCGAGTGCTGAGCCCGTCCCTGCCTCTGCCGCGCCATCTGCTCGCTGTCAATTTCGATTTCGTGCGGTATCGGCTAGATGCTACGACCTCATTGGGACTCGCCGTGCCGAAACTTCTCGATAGAATTCAACCCGTCCAACTATCGGCTCCAGAAGCGTTCACGTGAATTCGAGTCCATGTGACCCGAAAATACTTCTTAAGCGTCGAGAACGGTGCCGTTTTAGCGAATTTCGGAGAAACGTCAAACTTTAAACGTTCGATATCGAAAATCGGCGACTCGGATCGAGGCGAGACGTAGCCTAAGCACTATGGAAAAGACGCGAGCGATCGACGGGGCCCTTGGGGCCCCGCCATTCACGGCCGATCTCCTTATCTCGGCTTCATAAGTTGGCCAAAATGCGGCCTTCGGCCGCCTGCATTTTGGGAAGTCGAATTTGGCAAACCAATTATTTATTTAGTATTATATACAACCCAAAGATAGTATCGCATCTTTTCACAAGTGTCAAAGATAGAACGCCTCCTGCCTTGAATGCTAATGTAATTTATAGTATAGGCTATAATGAGTGTGAGGGCGTTTATATTGGGCAGACGCAACAATGGCTCAAGCAAAGAACCACTCAGCATAAGAGTGATTGTAAAATCCTAAAGAATTCATGTGCGTTAGTTGAAAAAAACTGGACATTTTTTAAATTTTCCTGATGCAAAAATTTTAAGATACGAATGTAGTTACAAAAAAAGACTTTTTGATGAAATGCATTACATCAAAAAAACACCTAGTACAGTTCATTTCAAATCTGACATAAATCTATTAAGTAATATTTACAGTGCAATTGTGTAATTCGTTCCTTTTTTCAATTATTCATTCAGACCAGACTTTTCTGTTATCTAAGAAATGACGGTTTTTTGTTTTTAAATGTTTTGTTTGTTTTTGTATAAGTTTTTCATGCTCTTTATCGCTTGCATTATTTATTGGATTCATTTAGCTGTGAGCATTTGACCTAGTATTACCTACTAGAATTTTAATGTTTCTTGAAGAGATTGTGTGTCAATTGTGTATGTTCTTGACCACGGTATTTCCTAGTAAGTTTTTATTCACACATATTTTTATTCCTTTCTTTGCTTACAACTAACATTTTGTGTCGTAAGATCTATCACCCGATAACTTTCATCGACATATTATATTTAAAGGTTGATAAATGACAAAAATTTCTATATATATATATATATATATATATATATATATATATATATAATAATATATATATATATATATATATATATATATATATATATATATATATATATATATATATATATATATATATATATATATATATATATATATTTATATATATATATATATATATCTATATATATATATATATATATATATATATTTATTTTTATATATATATATATATATATATATTTGAATTATTCTAGCCTCTGTTGTATAGTTATACACTTGTTTCTCAGCCATAACAGGCCATTTAAATTATTGGTAAGAACAAACAAATCCTGCCAATCAACAGGAAAACAATTAGTCCAGTTTTTGAGAGCATCAACATACTGGAACATCAAGGCCAACATCAAACCTCAACATTTTTTCACGTAGTCTCGCACTAATAGAAGTGTTAGCCAAAGGTCTCGAACTTTCAATTTCACCTTAGGGGACTCCGATATTAAATATCGCAAGTTCAATTGAGACAACACACCTAGATGAAGATCAAATGGACGAATAATGATAAAAAGTCCGCACTGTCTTGCAGAAACAGAAGAAACGCGTAACAACACCGCATCCGAAGAATTAGCTTCAAATAGCCTAAACAAGGGCTAATCGATCAGAACGCTACCAGTTGATAAGAGAAACACCACAGTCATTATATACATTTGCTTGTACGGCAACAAAGTCGCAGAAGAACTCCAGAATTATAGACAAATTACAAATGATTCAACTTCTTGTATCAAGAAGAAGATTAATCATGTACTGAGGAAATATAAGAATCACATAACGGACAAGACTCGATCGATGCTTACATCACACTATGGCAACTCACCTCATTTTCATGGATTCTCTCGAATACATGATAAGTATCTTTAGTCACGAGGATGCTCAATAGATTCAAGTGGCCCATGCACCCATTGATGTTTAGTTTACCCTTCACAGAACTGCGTAGGTGAAACGAATCTTCAAATTTTAACATCTTCTCTATCTCGCCATGCAGATAGAAGCACTGGAAACTGGAGCTAGCCAATACCACAAATGGCAGCGGTTCACCAAGGCCAGACTCAATGCCACGTATTTGCCATATATGTGAAGTGCGATGGGTAGCATCACAATGTCCAATATTCAAAGCCAAGAACCGAACCAGTGCGCGAACTTCAGTGCCCATCATCTGGCCAACTACAGGAGTTGCACTACATTCCCGGCAATATAGCTGAAAACAGTAACCCAAAAATACACTGAGGATAAATGTTTCTCGACAAAACAAAAAGATGAGCCAAAGACGCAGCGCCAACAACAATACCAACCCACAAAGTGAATAATACCCTAGAGAAGACTGAAGAACTCTGGTGTCTGAACTGATTAAGCTTATATCTGGAATCAATGCAGATAAACTTCTGGTGACGATAAACAAAGTTAACACATCCCCAGCAGGTGCGACAACAGCAGAAAAAATTATTACAGCTCTAATTAGCTGTGTCCAAGACTTTGTGGCAATTTTTGGTCAATCTAACCAGAAATAAAATCCTCCAATGAACATCAAACCTAGATATCAAATTGGGCAAGACCATGATGTTGAATATATCTAAATATGGAATATATCTATTGTTTCCTTTGTTACTTGAATGTAACAATTGTTGAAGAACATAAAGAGTCAATTTTACAAAACAAAAAAACCACTGGCTTCTCTGAACATTGTATAAAATTCAATCACTTCCTGGATTTCAACAAAACCAAATTGTTACATTCAGGTAACAAAGGAAAGCGCCTTGACCTTCTTGAAATTCTCGAAATAAGTTCCGCCCATAATAGTCAATTACCCCTTGTAAACGAACAAATTGATTTTCAGGTATCACCTTTGCTTTTGTCTGTTTTATAAATTAGGATGTAATACTCTCCTGTAGTCAGTCTTGATAATGAGTTCATAACTCGAAACATGTCGACTTTTCGTTACTGCTAAATACAGTATCTAAATATTTTTTATATTGTGAAACATAAGCCAAGTGTTTTTTATTTTAAAGTTTATACTTTATTCTTTATGATGTTTCACCAAGTGATTCAATCTCAGTTATTGAATTATTGTTAGAAGTTTGAGATTTTTTCAAATAAATGATCCATTAATCACAATTTGTTCGAACAAAAATGAAGAATATTTCTGCTACAACAAACTGTAACAGTTGAAGTAACAAAGAGGTATCGGACGTAAAATTGGTAACTAGAGAACAGTTAGGCATAAAGTATTATTAATATTTCAAATTTTGTTCGAACGAACGATCATAAAAATAAAATGAATTTTTTGTGTAGCATACTAACCGTTTGAAAGGTTTTAAAGAAAAGAAGCTTTTAAAAAAAATTTAACTTTCAATTATTGTTATTTCTTCAACATTGAGTTTTGAAGTTGATTTATTTTCACAGAATCACTAATTTTGTGAAATAACAACCCTCGTATGTCCCTTTGGTACTGTCAATTGAAATGAAAATTATTTACTATTGAATAAGCATTAATCACAGAATATGTGAAAATGATAATTTCACATGCATAAATGAAAAAGGATTTAAAAGCAAGATTTTGGTTAATTTGAGAACAAAAATTTTTTAAAATATTTCTCCTCTCTACAATATCCACAAAAGTTTTGATGGTATATATATATATATATATATATATATATATATATATATATATATATATATATATATATATATATATATATATTTATATATATATATATATTATATATATATATATAAATATATATATATATATATATATATATATATATATATATATTTATTTATTTGTTTATTTCTCTATTTATACTGATAATATATTACTCATGAAGGAAATGATTATATTGAAGTGATATCTAATTTTCGAGGTCTTCAACTTTCATTAGAGTGTAGATATTGACAGGCTTCTTCTGATATGTTTGATGTATTCATTAGGTACAAGATTATAGAATAATTTGTTAAAAATTTTGTTAAACAAAATAATACAATATATTATATCATACATATGTGACAGACTTACCAATGTGTAAGCGTAAAAGTATTTTCACAAACAGAATCAAATAACCATTGTCAGTAATGATATAGAACAATTCAATTGAAAAATTTTCATATAAAACAACTATCTATGATAAGGAAAATTATTCGACACTTTCAAAGTACTCGAGATGAGAACTTGTGCGATTTATCATCTGAAATAATCAATTTTCACAAGAGAGATTGTTTTATCTCCATTTCATTTTTATTCAAAATATTGCGAGAAAATAAATGCGTTAGTTGAGAGGAATAATATGTTGGTATTTTGGCAAACAAAACAAAACCATTCTAATAATACATTATCCTACGGAAGAGTACTCGAACAAAATTGACTATACTAGTAGCCGCACAGTCAAGGAAATTTGACTGTAATTCATTGAATTTTTGAGTTTTTATCTAATTTCTTTTGTAAGAAACTTTGCCTTTGCGATCGCAGGTAAACATTGCCTCAAAAACGACCCTCTACCGTCGGTTTTCATGGGATTTCGCTCATACTCGCTTCAGGGACGAGTATGTTTCAATGGCATCGGTGAAACGTCAAATTTGCAACGCTCGATTCCTGTGAACCATTTAGCGGATCGGAACGGGAAATCTCTCTTTGAACTTAAATTATGCCGAATTTTAATTCTTCTTTGCGTGAACATGCTCGAAAAGTTATATTTGCTCTGCACGAATACATATATGACGCAAAGAACTAATCATGTAGGTATGTATCAAAAGCAGTGAGTCACCTAGACCATGAGAACACCTCGGAGAATAATTTATACCAAACCAGTCGACTTCAAGGTACGAAGTCAGAGCCTTCCGAATGCTAACAAACGAGCAACTCATGATTGACAAGTACCTAGACCTTCGTTTTATTGCGCACTTGACAACCATTTCAGAGCTTATTGACCTTTGGCACTTGCACCTCTACTTATACTCAAAATCTCTGACGCGAATTTTGGACTCTCACTCCAAAAGTACGTGAGAGATTATTGAGTGATAAATGAGCTAATACTCTGATATACCACATAAAGTGAACTAGGAAAATTCTTGAATAATTTAAAAAATAATCAAACAACTTTCCAGGGGAGCTGGTTATATGTATTACGCGACGAGAATTCTACATTCACAATAAAACAGTGAATTATAGAAATTGTCAAGTCACTCTGACTCAAAATCTGCATACAGCTGTTTCGATCTTGGTTGGTCGAGACTACCATCTGGATATCAACCAAGAGTACCCTCTACTAAGGATATTTGAAACCAACAATTCACCGCTTAGTAGGGGTGACATTCATACATTTCATTTCAGGAAATATGTATTTTCGCGACGGAATTCTGCATTATCAATCTAAGCAGTAAATTGTTAGTTTCCAATATCTTTGGTGGAGGGCGCTCTGGGTTGTTATCCATATAGTAGTCCCGATCACTTTGACTGAAAGAAGCTGCACTGATGAGAACTAGTGAAATCGAAACAGCTGTATGCAGATTTGGAGTCGGGGTGACTTGACGATTCCTATAATTCACTGTTAGATTGTGAATGTAGAATTTTTCGGCGCAGAATGAATATAACGAGCTCTCTTGGAAAGTTGTTCGATAATTTTATAAATTCTTGAATAGTCTTTCTTGTTCACTTTTTATGGTAGGTATATAAAATTAACCACGGTCAACTTGCATATTTGATTTTCAATACTATAATAATTATATTCGGAGTATGCTAGTTGTAACGAATAGGTACACTCAAATGGTAATTTTGATTAGGGTGGAAATGAATATTAATCCTAAAGTATATATTAATAATTTTGATATTCTGTGTACGGAAGAAAGAAGAACAATTTAATCTGCGACTAATTCTTGGACTCGATTTGGAGGAGACCCAGGGCTGCGCCCAAGCTTTAAGACAAGTTTTAAATTACTCGAATTATGTCACATATCAGGCATTTTGAAAAAATTCAGACTTCAATAAAAAAGTGAAATAATGTTGCAGCAAATATGATGGTTTATTTTACCAGTTAGGCTCTGATGCCATCAAAATCTGCTAACTAGTCTTGGCATTTCGAATCTTGATCATGTCTAGCATTACATATATGAAATACACTACTTATATAATATATTTTTTAACTCAAGGGACCTACAGTTTGACGCCGGTTCCGAACGGCCAATGGGCTTGAATCTAAGTCATTACCCAACAGATTAATTTTTGAACCACAACATTTCGGACATACACAAAAACCAAGAGCAAGGTGAGACTCGAATCCACAATCCTCGGTTTAAAAGCGATACACCTTACCGCTGGGCTAACGAGGCCTCATTTATATAATATATGAAATACATTTCGGCGAGTTGAGTAGACCTTTAAGGAAAATATTTTGATAAATCTAGTTTTTATGTAGACATAAAAATAATATTCAATTAAATATCTAGATATCCATCAATTGGAGTTGTGGAATTAAATCAGCACTAGATAATAAAATTGCATTGCCATCACATTATTATTTCAAGAACAAAATTCCTGCGCTTTTATAACGAATGGATATCCGAATAATTCATTGAATATTATTTTTATGTCTGCATAGAGACTGAATCATTCGAAATGTTTTTTGCTACTTTACACGCCAAAATGATGTAGATTAATTATAGTGTATTTCAAATATGTAATGCTAGACCTAATGAAGATTCAAAATGCCAAGACTAGTTAGTAGATTTTGATGGCATAACCATAGCCTAACTGGTAAAATGAACCTTTATGTTTGTTATAACTGTCGCATTATCTCATTTTTTGGTTTGTATTTTTTTTATATGCCTGTTATGTGCCAAAACTCAGGGTTAAAGGTAGACAAACTGCCTAATAATTTATCACCATAGTATGAAAAGGTATGTTCATTTAAATTGAGTTTTTTTATTTTTTTGCTGATTAGTCTTAAACCGCCATAGGTAAGTATCATACTATATTTCACTTTAAGTTGAAGAGTTTATTCTTCTTTTGAATGCAGATATAGAATATAGAGTGTCTCAATTGAAATTAATGCATCCATTTCAATTTTATGTTCTACCAAAAGAACATTATTTTCTGTACATTAATTCCCATAATTTATTTTTTCGAAGTAACCCAATATTATTCTCTAACAAAAATTTCAGGGCTCTAGCTGGGATAGTTATGGAAAACTATATTTTTAATTGGAAGGTGTTTGTTACCAAATTTTTTAAAAAGTAATTTTTATTTTGAAAATGTCTCAAGATAGGTACTTCATATGTTTCATCAAAAAGTTTCTAAATGTTCCACAGAATACAAAATGTACATGGTGTTCCATTAAAAAAGTAACATATTTAGCATAAGTTGTCCGTAGATTTCTACATCTATGGGCCTACTTTTTACGTTACAATGATGATAATATTTTTCAAGGGTAGATCATAATCTCTTACACGCGTAGCACGATCTTCAAGTTGCTTACTTTTTTAGTTTGGAGAACCCTGTATTTATATATATATATATATATATATATATATATATATATATATATATATATATATATATATATATATATATATATATATATATATATATATATATATATATAACTCACCCCACATTCTGGATTATGATTCACAACACAGAAAAGACAAAAAAACCATCCACAAACACCACAAAACGAATACCAATACCATTCATACAAGGACTGTCACAAAAAATAAACAACATATTAAATACATATAACCGTGAGATTGTACATAAACCACATAACTAGATATCAAACATTTTTAGTAATTCAAAAGCACATAGTATACCATGCAAAGATTGTGACAAGCAATACATAGGCCAAACTTCACAAAGACTACAAGACAGACTGAACGCATATCAATACACAAAAACGCATCCACAGCACTCAGCAAACATAAAATAACAGAAAAACACGAGTTTAAGTATAAGGAACAATTTTAGGAATTGAACCCCAACAAACTCGGCGAGAAATATTGTAAATGATCCACATACAAATAAACAATGGAAAGACGGTAAATGACAAGTTAGACACAAGAGACCACAAGACAGAAGAAGAACACAAGATACACAGAACCACGCTACAGAACGCAACGATGAATTAAATGATAGTATTGACTAGACCAAACTAAGGAAACCATATAGACGCTCAATGAGATGTTAACTAGATATATTTGAACTATTTTTAATGTATGTTTGTATTTAGAATAAACTAGTGAGAGGCTCCATCGCCTATTAAATAGATCCGTGAAAAATAAAGATTGATAAAATTATAGTTTCTCGATCGCCAAGGAGTGCTAAGCCCGTCCCTGCCTCTGTCGAACGGGCGCACCATCTGCTCGCTGTCAATCTCGAATTCGTACGGAATCGGCTAGATACTACGACCACAGTAGGCCTCGCCGTGCCGAAACTTCTCGATAGAATTCAACCCGTCCAACTATCGGCTCCAAAGCCGGTCACGTGAATTCGAGTCCATGTGACGCGAAAATAGTTCTTAAGCGTCGGGAATGCAGCCGTTTTCGCGAATTTCGGAGAAACGTCAAACTTGAAACGTTCGATATCGAAGATCGGCGTCTCGGATCGAGGCGAGAAGTAGCCTAAGCACTACAGAAAGGACGTGGGCGATCGACGCGGCCCTTCGGGCCCCGCGATTCGGGGCCGATCTCCTTATCTCGGCTTTATAAGTTTGCCATTTTAGGAAGTCCAAAATGGCAAATCAATTATTTATTAAGTATTATATACTAATTTTACTACTTAACCTAGCAACTCAATCACTTCAAAGTATATATATATATATATATATATATATATATATATATATATATATATATATATATATATATATATATATATATATATATATATATATATATATATATATATATATATATATTATTATATATATATTTATATGTATATATATATAAAAATATATATATATATTTATATATGTTCACATTGCTGAAAATCAAACTCAACGCTCTTGATAATTTGAGTGACGAATTGAGTGATGACTATCTTGAAAAATTATTCCACGAAACTCGAGATTACATCTAGTTTCCAACGAATTGAGTAATACTGACTGCGTGATCGACGTATGTCATCGAAGCCCTGTTCTGTTATTGATGTTCCTAGGAAATGAACTACTCCAATGAGCACAATAAAAGATTACGAATCGTACGATACGTTTTTAACAGCTTTGAGTGTATATCGACTTGTATATTCAATAACCTAATTCAGATTCGATTTTGAGGCGTTTTAATAATATCTTCTTTTGCGTTACATGTTTAAGTCAAATAAAAACTATAACTAAGTGTTTCTTGTATTTTATAATCACTGCTGTATTTTTATTATAGTATTTTACTTATAATATTTTCATAGTTTAAAACGAAAATCATAAATGCTTCTCAGTTCGTAGCCGTTGCTTCAAGCAATTATTTCCTTAACCGGAAAAAAACTATGTTTTTGATTTTCAAAAGGATATACTATTTCAACATTCCGATGAAAATATTTCTAGAGTATTGAGAACTAATGATTGAAAACATAAAAGGTTTCTCACTTCACAAAAGTTTTCATCATAGTATCAGAATATAATAAATTATCAGAACATTGGTCCTATACGAAAAAGTGAATATAGATGTGATGAGATTCCAG